>OW388298.1:65793252-65971252 GCA_936450465.1 Gibbula magus | reverse complement strand
TTTCTTGTTGAAGACAGATTGTTCTCTAGACAAAGAGCAATGGTCGCAGCGTCACAAAATCTACAATTTAGAATTGCACAAACAATTTTAACTCTCAAGACATTTTGGTATTGGAGAAGAGGATGAACATAGGTTTTTAAGGATGTGACCCCATTTGGGGTCACGGGGTCACGAAATCTACAATTTGGAAGCCCCATTAGCCAAGGAATCTGCACACAAAAGTTCAGCTCCCTACACCAAGTGGTTCTGGAGAAGAAGATGAAAATGCGAAAAGTTTTCAGACGGACGGGTGGACAGACAGAAGCCCATCCATCCGTCCATACGTCCATAAACTTTTTGCTTTTTCAACTTCTTCTCCAGAACCAATGACTATAGAGCTGAAATTTTATGTGCAGACTCCTTTACAAATGGGGATTCTAAATTGTAGATTTGGTGACCCTGGGGCCTCACAGGTCATGACCTAAAAACCAATTTTCCAATATTCTTCTCCAGAACAAATATAACTAGAAGGCTGTAATATTGTGTGCAGACTCCTTAGCCAATGGAGACTCTAAATTGTAGATGTGGTGACCCTGGGACCCCAAATGAAGGCCTCATAGGCCATGATCTAAAAACCTATTTTCATCTTCTTCTCCAGAACAAATATACCCAGAAGGCTGTAATTGTGTGTACATACCCCTTGGCCAATGGGGATTCTAAATTGTGTAGATTATCATTAGGTGAGCCTGTGACCCCTCATATTGGTCATATTATATGAAATATATCAACATAAGATTAATATCAACATTATGGACATGTTTGATGTGAATAAATGTGAAAAGAGAACTATTAAATACCATGTGAACTGATTATTGTGGCATGCCTCAAAGGAATAATTTGAAGAGGAATTAAAGAACATATTTATTTTACTTGAGATGAATGAATGAATATGACTGAATATAACATGAGACTGTAAGAAGTAACTACATGAGATTAGGGCACCACACCTATGTCCTATTTTCATCTTCTTCTCGAGTACAGAAAAATAATTTATAATTGGGGGGAATATATAATGCACTGGCTGTGAGTTCAGGGTCTGAATGTTATGCAATTGCATTGTGTTGACCTGGGGAGTGACCACTCACTGTTAGAGAGATGCAAACAGCAGCTAGCTAATACACAGAGGTTTCAGGTTGCTTCAAACGTCTGTGATGTTTTACTAGACTAACATATAGTCCCTGAAAGAAATATTTGTTTTATTGATAAATTACTTTAAATCAATATTTGATAGGAAATAAAAGGAGACCTGAATAATACTTAATTTCCGTCTAGAGCTGAGGCAACTAGACTGGCCAACATTTCTTAGACTTATGAATGCTCCATTTAATTTTCGTTTTAGGGTCTAGTTTAGTCTTACACTCAGACTCTGAAAAAGAGATATTTTTTTTCATAAAATATAAACATTTTATTAAATATTGAAAAGGACTCTATGAGAAATTGGATTTTTAGAAATTGAGGTTCCTTTTTAAATTGTTATAAATGTTGATATTTCCATAATACAAAGAATACAATGCAAAGGTCTATAGAATCTATAGATAATGAATTAGGGTCAATGAGTAACCATTTTTTATAATAAATTTTTAATTTGATGACTACCGTAGGTAATGTCTTATTATTTGATATCTGAATATTTTCCTAATGAATAATGAATTACAAATCCTGATAAGCTTCAGAGCCAATGGCTCTATTTTTAACTCATTCCGTAGAAATGGGTCTTTGAATTTAGTTTCAAGCGCAGATCTAAACAACAACAAATACTTGCACAATTAAATTTGGTGGACTGAATTTTTATGTGATTGTAATTATCAACGTTAGTGAAGGAGAATTGTGTTTACTTTTTGCATTTATGTTTTTATAGGTCAAGAGACTGCTACCACAACCCCATTGGATAGCGGCTCACTGTCCCAGATAGAACATTCGGGTGGCAGAGGTGTGTAATATGTTCATATACCTTAAGAAACAAAATTGTTACAATAAAATGCATTAACAAAGTATATTACGTTCATAGTTACATTCCTTTGATGACTTGTGTACTTACTCCAATGTTTCCAACTGTTTTGAAGCTGTTTTGGTCCACTATTTTGACAAAATTAATTACGTAACTCAATGTGTTGTCACTGATTCACACTTTGTATCTGACTCACATGGTTTTCAGAGGATGTGCTTCAGCTGCTACCGGACGAATCCCTGCAAATACAGCGTCTAAAGGGTAAGTTTTTTTCATCTAAAACTTGTTTGTTTTGTATTCAAAATATAAATGTATTTGGTTTTCTTTCCCTCAATTTTGTGTTTGTCATAATGACATAATTAAGTCGATTGTAAACTAGCCGCGCTTGTTGCTTGAAAAGTAAAAAAAAATAAGGAGATATAAATCTAAATGATTTTACACCATGTCATTTAAGAAGAAGGAAATAGATCATGTGAAGCACTGTGTATTCAAAAAGGTTGTCAATAAATATAGATGCATGTGTTATTGTTGTAAACGATCCAATTTGCACCGCTTGAAATCTGAATGATCAGAAATGAGTAATCTAATTGGCTTGAATGGACTAAATGATTTTTAAAGATATATTTAAAAAGGAATGAGGTCACTCAACATATTTTCAACTAGGTCATTTAATATCAAAATGTCAGTACAAAAAATATGTGTGGACATATAGAATTATTTATATACTTAGTTTCATTTTCCCTCATTTTCAATATTTTAGCTAGAACCAAGGAGGAGATTGAGATGATGACATGCGGAATGATTAGAGTGTCTGCTGTGGACATCGTTCTGGACAAACTGAAGGCAGGACAGCGATGGGTCACAATAACAGGGAATGCTGGGGACGGCAAGACAACTCTAGGCTACCTGGTGCTGAAGGAATTCCTGCAGAATGATGTCCACGTCTTTACAGTCTACAAACATGAAGAGTATGATCTGATATCAAAGATGAGAGAAGAAAGAGTCATCATGTTCGATGATAGATTCGGGGCATTTCTTGCAGATCATCAGCTGATAAAGGGATGGTTAGACGTAATAAGAACATTCTTAAGCTTCAATGAAAATAAGACACTAAAAGCCCATGTCATCTTTGTGAGTAGAAAGAACGTGGTGAACGAATCTAGGATGCATCTTGGACAATTCAGTGAAAAGATGTTTGACCCGACATGTGTTGTTGATCTGAGCAAAAGAAAAGTGACTGACGAACGACTGGACATCCTTGAATATCATCTGAAACATGAGAATGTGACTGATGTAAATCAAGAACTAAAGGAGAAGGTTTCCAACGAAGACATAGCACATGGGTTCCCTCACTGCAGCAAGATGTATTCAAAGCTAAGGTCAAATGGATTTAACGTGGATATTGAGGAATTCTTTGAATCTCCTCTGAAGTTTCTGGACATCACAACAAAGGTTTTGTACAATGACAACTGTAAGGACTTGTTCCAGATGATGATCAAGAATGACGGGGAGTTTAATGTTTACTATGTTAAAAATGAAGACCAAAGACAGAAACTTCTTAAAGTAGAGAAGGAGCAAGAAGGTAGCTATATCACTGTGTGGAAGAATGGGATCTGTCACTTTGCTCACCCATCTGTGTATGAGAGTGTACTGAATGTCATCAATGAAATTGACCCCCTGTACTGCGTTCAGTATGCAACTCTCTCTGTTATTCGACAGAAGATGACCATCTCTATATCTGATGAAGAAGACAACAGCAGAGCTCCGTGTTACATCATCGTGAAACCGATCCCCGTTGTACTGGAGGCTTTAGCCAGACGATTTAAAGATGAAATATTCAAGGGAAACTACTCTGTTTTCAAACACAGACTTTGTGAGAGTAGAGCATTCTGTGAAGCCCTTGTCTCCTGCTGCGTCCTCACAGATGAAAAAGAGGTAAACAGTGATGAATTGTACATATGTATCTATCATCTCCATTCTTGGTAAATCCAATAAATATGTTTATTTGATTGAAATACTTAAATTTCAGATTGGAATTTAAAGAGAATACTAACTGACTAACTATTTATCATTGGCCTTCTCTATCAATATATGTTGATTTGTGTTTTAAGTACCGTAAATTCATCATATATATTTATGTCCCCCACAAAGTTTTGTGTTAAACATAAAGTTTTCTCCATCTATGATCCATGATTCAGTTATTCCGATCACGAAATGCTTTCGTTTAGGGGCCACATTAAACAAAAGTTCAATATTTGTTTATGAAACTTGGTATGCGGTTACACCTAGTGGTCGATTGGTGCCTTTTGCTACTTAGATCATTCTGATTTTTCAATGGAAAAATCTAACTATTTATCAATCATTGACTTTAATTACCTATGTTTACAAAAGTAGTTTATACTTTGACTACATTAATCATTGATCTAACTATTCATCAATGATTTATTTATTTGTGGACTGCCATCATTATAGTCTTTGCCACAATGAAAAGGATAACATATTTTGCATGGAATGGAATAACTACAACACTATTCGCTGTGTTATTTCTGTATTTCCCATCGATTGTACTTACATTGACCTTCATTTCAAGGTCACAACTAGATTTTTTTACTCTTGACATTTGGATAGCTCAAAGTCTGTTCACTAGATATTTTAAACAAAATCTTTCCTAAGGGAGATAAATTCTCAAGGTCAAAGATAATCTTAGAATAGTTTAACATGTTCGTGGTAACTTTTAAGTTAACCTTCTGGGAGCTGTATTCAGATAAGCTATTGCAGATTTTTAACCAATGCAATTCTTTAATGAAAAACAGCGTTTTAATTATATCCCAAAAAACATTCAGTAGATTACTTTCATATCTCACTAAATGGATGAAACAGTGTTGATACGATTTTGGTGACTTTGACATTACATTAGGCCTGGAGGTCACAGGGAATCCTTGAGTGTTATATATGTACAGTTGTATGTTAAGCTGAACTCATGGAAACGTTCACTAGACTCTCTTCATATTTTACATAATCTAGGGAAGACAAAGGGCAGTGAAGATATAGGTGACCATGACATTATATATTGTTTTAAAAAGTGATCATTTGCGGCAGGAGATCAGGTTCACCTTAGTCAGAGCATACTTCTGTAATGCTTAAAATATGGTAGGATTTATTTTGACTCAGAACAATTTGTGAAATGAAACATGTCAGCACGTTTGTTTCGTCTGATTGTAAGTGATGAAGTTAATACTAAAATTGTAGAAAAGGTAAAGGTGGTTTAACCAATTATAAAAGATTTGGTCAACATTTGGCTCCCAGCATTTGGCCTAGCACCAATGAAATGTTCTCTGTTTCCTTCTGTTACTTAACTTTCAAAAGAGCAATAATTTATTTTTAAAAAACAAGTATCGATTTATCAATCATAAAGAGTATTTATGAAATCAAGAATTAAAATGTTATAGTAGTTAACGCTAAATAAACATTGTTTGTTAGTAGAGGATAACAAAGCAAATTATCAACAGAGGATAAGCATAACATTAATTGTACAAATATAGAGAAATAGCTCGTTATTGGCAAATTCATCCTACTTTTTTCAACTAATATTCATATTAAGTTGTAGAGCAGAATCAAATTGGTATCACAAAAAAACTTTGAAATTCAAGGTAACCAATGACTCATAAGCATTTAAGAATAATTCCTAGGTATAAAGAGTGCAATGGGAAATTCTTTATTCATTCTAAAAATAATTTCAGACATTTCAACATTTACATTTATGAACGGATACAATCTCAAGCATATTACATTCAATGAACACATGGGAAAGTCCTTTACTACTGTCAGTTTGCTTTTCAGGATGGTTCAAAACGATTCATCAACCAACCAGGAAAGGATGGAAAAAACATGTTGTGGACAGCTCTGAAGAGTGGACACATGATTGCTGTACAGAGTTTGGTGAAGGCTGGAGCTGATGTGAACATACAGGATGAGAGAGGGAGGACGTCACTTCAATATATATGCCAGCTCAAGCACTCTACTACTGCTGATGATGATGGTGTTGGTTATGATGATGAACAGCATCGAGCGGTCATGGACACGATACGAGTGATCGTCACTGAAGGAAGAGGGGATGTTAACAAAATTGATCAGTTCGGACAGACACCTCTTTACTACCTTTCAAAATGGCGAAAATTTACTATGGAAGAAATTAATTGGATTATCACTGAGGGTAAAGGTGACCTGAACCATTATGAGCAGAATAAAAGTTCCCCACTCCACCATCTATGCGCATACTCTGGTCTTCAACTGGACTCTGTAGATGTTGTGATCGGAGAAGGGAAAGGTGACTTCAATAAAGCTGATGAACATGGAACTACACCACTCCATCATTTATGTGACAACGGGAAGGTAGAATTTGATGTAATCCTCCAAATTGTCAACACAGCAAAGGGAGACATCAACAAACAGGATCACAATGGAGTAACACCACTCCATGTTCTGTCCAAGAGATCACTTCAGATAAAGGATATTCTGACATTGATCCTTCAGGGAGACACGGCCGACATGTACGGAAACACGCCACTTCATTTCATATGTAGGAGGCGAGGAATCAATGCTGACGAATTACAACAACAGTTGAAGCAGATCCCTGAAACAGACATTAAGAAACAAAACTCCCTCGGACACACACCCTTGGACTACCTCATTGACCAAGGTAATATTCTGTGTAATATGTCAATACTGTATAGTATAATGAGAATAGTAATAACATGCCAATATCCCCGGGAATATTGAAAGTAAATTAGTATAGCTTGTTAAATATTAACATTATTTCATTGAGAATTTATTTACTAGTAAAATCATCATCATGTTGTTTATTGCCCTCAGAGGCCTTTAAATACATGAGATTTACCAAACAACAATATAACAATGGACCAGTTGAGATTGACAGTACTGAATATATGAGAATAAATAATATAATACTAATGGATATTTATATAGGGCCATTTCCATATACTGATACATGCTCAAGGCGCAACAAAAGATATATAAATTATGTACAGAGTATGTTGAGTATATACAGATGCAGATGGAAGAAAAGCTGAACATTTAATCATAAGCCTGTCTGAAGAAATACAAGTTTAACAAGAAGGCATCAACTGAGTTAGAGTATTTTATTTCCATGCGAAGGGAGTTCCAAAGGACAGCAGCGGCATATTGAAAGAATCTTTTCCATAGAATGATAGTTAGAACAGTGGCACTTTGATCAGGTACTGATTTGGGGATCTTAGGGCTCAAGACGGATATAAGGTGTGATGATTTCTGTGAGATGATCAGGCGCCAGGTTATTGAAACGTTTGTACACGAAGCATAGGATCTTGAAATGTATACCCCACTTAAGGTCTCGTTGCTATGATTTCCTTTGTTACAAGTGTAGGTGTATAAGCCGATACACTTAAACTTTTTCTGATATACCTACACTTTTTCTTGTATACCTACACTTTTCTGATATACCTACACTTTTTAACAACTGAGAAATCATTGGAGTCAATTTTCTAAATTTTCAAATCTAAGTGGTGATACTTTATAAAAGGTCAGATTATATATGAACATATACGATACTTACAAATGTTTAATTTGAAATCTGGGATCGAACTTGTATCCTGTTGTTTCCTGGCCGTACGAACTAACCATTACACCACGAGGCCAGTTGAAACTTTGTATACGTAGTTTTTTTATGAACAAATGAATAAGGTTCTCATAATGCGTGATATAGTATCACAAATTTCTGTATTTCTTTTTATATAAGAATGTCATTTAATTTTGGGTGCAAAATATCTTAACATAATGACAGTTGCTTCTGTTTTCTCTAAACCGTGGCCTTGTGGACATTAGCCATGCAGTTTATGGCGTTAGCTGTACATTTCAGTGAGATGCACGTGTGTCTGCGTTGACAATACCGTCATTTGGCCATATCAATTAGATTTCGAGCTCAAAACATGTGTAACCATACAACGCAGCACGGGCTGAGCGTACCCGGGAGTTGTCACAGATGAGGCCATATTTGGGTTGTGCATTTCATACATAAGCTTGTTTACAGCTGTAGTATCCGTTTACACTCGACCGTAAGTGGGGTATAAGACAGATATTCCAATACTTTCCTTCGTGTATCAAATGATACCCTACACTTTTCTCTGTGAATCCCTATGGGGAAATGTGTAGGGTGTCACCTATCCGATATTTGATGGGCAATTTGTGAAGGTATTTTAGTGATATGGTCAAATTTGGATGTCAAACATATAATCCGGGCAGCAGTGTTTTGAATCTGTGGAGCTGTGATGTACTGAGACATACATACTACTGTTACAATAATCCAGGCGAGAGAGGACCAGGTACCTGACTGTGAGGAATTTGCGAATGCTTCCAATTGTTCTGAGATAACAGACTTTATCCATAGAGAGGTTAGAGTCGATCTACACTCCTAGATTTTTCACGACCGTGGCTGGCTGGATAGCTGATGAATCAATATAGACCTCCGACATAAGTAATTTATTGGTTGTTGCATCTGGGCAAATAGACATTATTACCCGAGGAAATTTGTCATATGATAAGCGTAATATAACATCTCCCTGCTCGAGACAAGAGATGAGAGTAATCCATCCTTTGAATAACGTCATATCATGGCGGCTGCCATTCGCATGTTTCTCGTCGTCAGAATGTGTAAGCATGCTTAAACAACCTTATTAATGTAAGTTTTAGATGAACATCGCTGTTGAAATGGCTTTCCTTTCGGTTATTTTTGCCTTGTGAGTATAAATTCACTGTGCACCGTTACGAACACGTTATTTTCCCCGAGATACTGAGCGTTTGGTGCAATGTCATTCACAACCGTAAGATTGAGAGCAAAAACTCTTGCTGCATTCTTAACTTTATGCTTATTAGCTCTGCTCTAGTCATGATGTATTTGTCAATTATTCATAAACATCAATCATTGCGGCGAGTTCCTGAATCAACTGACCAATGAGATAAATATTAATTATAAGTGTTGTTGTAAAATACTTGTAATTTTTTGAATGAATTCATGTTCGTTTTATGAATGAATAAATTAGTCAAGGCAGTGTCAAAGTTCATTGTTAGCCAAACAAATTACTTGAAGGTGTTATGTCATATGTGTCATAACATTTTGTTATGAAACCTCTTTACGAAGTAGGCCTACCATGTTGGTAATAATAATTGTTATTACTCACCCGTTGAAAAAAATCACGGTTAATAAATCTACAATGTTATTACCCATGTGTAATAACATTACCTGGTTTCCATTGACGTGACATCATAATGGTTAAACACGACGTCACAATATCAACGATGTGGTCGCAATGAAGTTTGTCCCATTTATTGAAGAGTTTGTGCAACTTAAATCAGCACCTAATAAATAAAATAATAAACTCTGTCCCATTAAAATAACATATTTATGAATCTCGTGAATCGTATTGGTATCTTACTCTTATATAGAAGTAAAACCAAACTCGCTCGTTAAATATAAAACAACTCACTCGTTTTATAAATATGTTAGTATTCTCTATATATGTTTTCCGGTATGTTAAGAATCATTAATTAAGACATTGTATATTAGGCTCAAAATCAAAACAAAGCATAGTCTTATTTTCATGAATTATATGGCCATATAGAGTTTTGCGCTTTTGATAGTGTCACGAGAATATACCACACAGAAAATGTGAAACTCATTTCAATATTTTAAATATCATAAGTATACTAACATATTAGCACTTTGAGCTATATAGAGTTAAATAATATACACTTAATTACTCATGGTCAGGTCAGACCGCCTCGGGAGTCAGGTCTCGAGTCCTTGTGTTTCACATAATGATCTCAGCATGACTAATTAAGTGTATACTATTATATATTGGCATGGCGTTTTAAAATCTCATTCTCTTTTTGGTTTATATTTACAATATATCTGACCTAACTCTGTTGAATGTGTCAGATGACAGTCTCCCCTGGAGAGACGGGATGGTGGAGAGGTCTTCTGCTGACCTGGTGATGTGCAAGTTGAATCAAGGGGACAAGTGGATCTTTGTGCTAGGTAAATATAATGTAGTTCTTCAGAATCATATGAGGCCACAATAGTGATATCATTAACAACACACGTGTTTGCCTGTATTGTACTGGATTGAAGCCATGCTGTATGGTAAATCGAATCTCATGTCATGTTTTTAATATGTACACGTTACTGTAGATGTAAATAATTTGAGAGAGACTGTTTCATTCTAAGACTTAGGTATATCCAGCAGAGGAGCGTGTATACTTCTTGAGGTATTTTGTACTATACTGAACCGCGAAAGAAACGCAAGTCCACTGTAACAATTTCGTAATTTCTGATTACACTGTATTCAGCAAATTAATAATTTCAGAGCATTCAAATTGTATTGACATGATATTGATTACGTGTTGAACAGCATGCAGACATTACGAAAAGTTAATACCGGTGAAGAACTTCTGCAGAGCATTATCTTGTGCAAAAGTCATTCGCTGGGAAACAGTCACATTCCTGTTCAGATGATGAGGGGCCAGTGTGCTTTTAAATGCAATTGTAACTTGTGCAAACACTCCCATATTTGTTTAATGCAAAACCCCTGTCTTTGCTGATGTTGATTTGAGGCTATGGCGTCATTTTGAATATCATCAGAATCGTTCTTTGGATCTCATTTTGGTAAACTTCAAGGTATTGCGATCCTTTCGGTACCAAGGTGTTCCACAAGCACATTTACAGTCCTTGCAAACTATTCAGCATGCAATCAGCCAATATCCCAGTTTCTGGAAATTTATCGTTTTTTTTACCAAGCATTAACTTCTTAAACATTGAGGCTAGAGTAACACATTTTTACAGAGCAGGTCTCGGATTACTGCACAAGGAATTTGAATTTTACTAGGCTCATCATGGTCATGTTACCATGACAACAATTAACGTGCATTTTCGCGAACTGAGTCCATTTGACTTTGCAATGGTAAACATCTGTACTCTACTGTACCAATAGTTGCACATGTTCTCCGACATTTACTAATGATATGACAAATCATGGGCTGATTAAGTTAGCTTAGTTCGTGGGCAGACATGCAGATACATTCAAAATACCTCCCGTTTTATCTGGTTTTATAGAAGAGGAACCTTATACTTCTTGAGGTCATGTGTAATACAAAGTGAAACATATGTGATTAAGCTAGTTTAGTTCATAGGCAATGCATTGAAAGAAAGATGCATTCAAAATACATCACCAACATTATACGTTTTGGTCTGATGATACTTGAGCGACATTGGGGTCGAGAGCTTATCGAAACGTTAACAGCATGCCTTAGAAGGGTCGATAGGCACAAATACAAATGTTGAGAATGTTAGGAAGGGTATTTTAGGCTTATATTTGCGTATTTGACAAGGATGTATTATGTTTAGTTGAACTGATAGCAGGAAGTAGTAGTCATGCTAGTTGTATCTTTACGATTTAAGCATTACAACAGTAAATTAATATTCGTGTCATATATAGCATATATGCATATGACTGCGGATGTTTTAGGGATAAGGTCTCATTTTAAGGCTTTTAATTTGTCCAGTAAGGAAACCTGTATACCCCTATAGAGCACTTGATGATGAGGCTTGTCTATAGTCCAAGGAAACGGAAACATGGCCACATTGTCAACAGAGTAAAAAACGAAATACTGCTGCTGTAGAAAGACAATTTTGATTGCCTTACGTTTTGCAAAGACGTACTTTCATGTTAAGCTCATCAGGCCTGAAAGGCCCGATGGGCTTATGGCATGGCATGGCGTCAGGCGTCCGTCCGTCCGTCCGTCCGTCCGTCCGTCCGTCCGTCCATCCGTCCGTCCATCCAACCGTCCGTAAACTTTTCGCTTTTTCGACTTTTTCTCCAGAACCAATAACTCCACAGAGCTGAAATTGTATGTGAAGACTCCTTGGCCAATGGGGATTCTAAATTGTAGATTTCGTGACCCCATGACCAAAAATGGGGTCACAGGGTTCACATCCTTAAAAACCTATTTTCATCTTTTTCTCCAGTTCCAACAGGTCTAGATAGCTGAAAAGTTGTATGCAGACTCCTTGGCTAATGGGGATTCTAAATTGTAGATGTCGTGACCCCATGACCCAAAATGGGGTCACAGGGGTCACATGTTTAAAAACCTATTTTCATCTTCTCCAGTACCAAAAGGTCTAGATAGCTGAAAAGTTGTGTGCAGAATCCTTGGCCAATGGAGATTCTAAGTTGTAGATTTCGTGACCCCATGACCCCAAATGGGGTCACAGGGGTCACATCCTTAAAAACCTATTTTCATCTTCTTCTCCAGTTCCAACAGGTCTAGATAGCTGAAAAGTTGTGTGCAGACTCCTTGGCAAATGGGGATTCTAAATTGTAGATTTCGTGATCCCATGACCACAAATGGGGTCACAGGGGTCACATCCTTAAAAACCTATTTTCCACCCTCAGTTCCAACAGATCTAGACGACGTCATATAACAAATACAAACGTATAATATAATGATTTTTACTCTCCTATCTCGCCCGATCCAAAACTGCGATTTTTAAAGGGGATTTTTCTTCAGAAATTTGAACGGATAATGGTTTCACAAAATAAATTAGTTGAAGATATGATTTATTTACCTCTCGTGGGTTAAAATAAATATGTTTTGTTTTTTTCACTTTGTCACATAAAAAACAAAAACTGCAGGGGCCAATTTAGTTTTCAGACATTTTGAAACAGTATTTGAAAATGTGCAATTAGTTTCTCAGACTGAATAGACCTAGAGTGTCTACATCAACCTCATAACAACAGATTGAGAATACTAAACCAGGTTTATTCAGAACGAATGAACAAATCTCTCACTGTTTCACGCTTATCTCATTCATCCATTTACAACACGGTTCATAATTCGGATAAACAGCCATACACGGCCACTTTCAATTTCAGAATAATCTCCATCCACACGTATCTTGCATCTTACCTTTCCAAAATAACACTTGCTTCACGGCACTACATATTCATTCAACACGAATCTTGCATCAACCTCATACCTTTCCAACATAACACTTGCTTCACGGCACTACATATTCATTCAACACGTACAAGTAATTCATTTACATACTCACACCATCAAGTATGCTATTGCTAACTAATACTTACAAGAAAATTATTCCGTGTGTCAAATCACTAATTCACTGTTTATACTCTACTAGATCAAATTATCATTACACTCTCTCAAAAAACTTCCACAAAACATGCAAATGAACTACATGATTCGTGCAACCAGAGTCATTTATAACATTGCATATAGAAGAAGAATACAACCTATTAAAATTTTCAGTCCTTGATGTTATCACCCTCGGGTTCTGCTCATGTCATACACATGTAGGTCCCACGAGTGTCAAGGTCGAGTCTTCACTCAACCTGGTACAACTCTGAGTCCTCTCAGTCCTGATACACGTACTAGTACACATACACTAGTACACGGAGCTTTACGCACAGGTGGCTACTGGCTCGGGTCTTCCTAGGGTACACACACTTGACGTACTCACGCCAAAACACGACCTGGCCAAGGTCACTCCCTTGGATAACGTCCACTCAGTCCCAACGGACGGACGGACGGACGGAAACACTGATGGACGGACGGACGGAGCCCAAAACTGTATCCCCCTCTTCCACTTAGTGGCGGGGGATAAAAATCCATTTACAAATTTGTAGGACCCGCTCAAAATGGCGCTGCTTTGTGTTGGTCGTGAAGTTCAGCAACAATGGGCGCGGCTCGGTGGATGGGTGGGTTACCCGCCTCATTGATAAACTGAGAGCCTAACACTGAGACACGAGTTGAGAGACTTGTGGTGTCACCTTCGACAAGAGACTTTAATCGAAATGTGCTTCTGTTCACTCAGCAGTACAATTGAGTACCTGGTTTGGAAGTGAAAGCAATGTGACATATAACCTTCCAGCGCCTTAATTGGCATCCTCGGTTACCCATGGTTGTATATATGCTCCGTTACTCTCCACTAAATCACCATTGGAAAACCTTATCAGAGAAATCTGTACTCAAATTATCCACAACAACTTTCAAAATCATACTCACGTCCCCTGTAAGGAAGAACAGTTACACGTCCTAATTTAGAACTACGAAACTCTACAACTATATCACGGAATATGACCCTAAAGTATCCCACAAAACATAGCAATCATAATCAATTCCAATGAAAACAAAATGTACTCACGTCATAACGATCACATACGGCGGCCACAGAAAACACCTGACAAGGTAACGCTCAAAATCGCTGTTCACCCACACCTACTAGTCAACCCTAATATAACTAAAGCTTTTAATTCCTTCGCACACGTGCAACACACAATTCTCGCCCAGCAGCTGACGCTCACACACAACAATTCGTCCGCTCTCGCCAGGGCCATCAGACTTAATAGACTTGGTTGTGACCCAATCGAAGACACAATATTCTATCCAAAATGAATCTTGTATCATATTTCATCGCTTCCAAATTGTAGCCAACATGTCTTAAGTTGACTTTGCACAAACTTCCCTTCACTGCTATTGATAATTTCATAATCTTGTAATGAGGTGGTCGTCTCAAAATCTCAGCTTGTGTCCAAATTAAAACATTTTTTTTTATAGATATTGTAAATAGGTTACCAGGTGTTCAAATTCAATCGTTTACTCATTTCAAACCACTGGTGATGCTGATACATGGACCTGTGTCTAGCTCAGTTGACCTCTATCAGTGAAGTTCAGCAAGAATCGGCGTGGCTTGCCGAACGGTTGGATGACCCGCTCACAGTGTGTCTCTTAGAAACAGCGACTATATAGACCTATATAGACCCTACCCTATTATTATATAAAAGGAAAGGAATGTAACGACCACACCACCCCATGCTCATTCAAAGTCATATTTCGCATCAAAGAAATTGTTTTGGGCACAGTCAATGACTATGATACAAAAGTTGAATGATTTTCCAACAAAATGAGCTATAAATGGTCACAAACGAATCCTTATTTCATAAGGTATGCGACAAAGACAGTCCGTAATCACTACCTCTTGAAATCTAAACCAATTTCCCGTCTCACGAAAATCCTCGAAAACTCACCTTTTAAAAGCGTTTATTAATTCCAGCAATGTTGACAGCACCTATGAATCGGCAGATTCGAACCGCAGAGTGAAACTACAGAAATAAAAACATATTACAACACTTACATATCATTTCACCGACTGTACTACGGCATTTTGTCTCAAATCATCTCAGTGCAGTGGCGATGTAGATCTTGTCAGCCATTAATGATCTTGACATTCAGTTGACCCGTGGTATTCCATATCCAGGTTACAGGGTCTTTGTTCTCGCTAGAGGCCCTGTAACCTGGAACTGCAGGCAAAGTTGCCGTGGCCCCTGGCGGGATTCGAACCAAAGATGAACCGAAGCCAAACGCATTAACCACTCCGCTATCCCGCTCCTTTTTCACATGGAAAGATTGTAACTGATAGTAAGAGTTTACAGTGAATAACGTGTGATTATAGTGCTATTTATATCACATATCCCGCCCTGACATTCAGCTTTAAGATGATATATTTTATTTTAGTTTGAGTGTGATCCAAAGTTATCCACAATTGCTAGAGGTGATTGCAATGACAAAACTATTCAATAATGTATGTCTTCAGATTCCATAAATTTGTATATTAGCAGATTATCTGAGTTTAATACCTGCTCTCGCCGTGACATTCAGCTGTTAAAGTTGCACAAGGGAAGCTTTCAACTGATGTGGCTATACTATCAAATACTAGGTCTTTAGAGTAATTACATGTAAACACAACTGTAAACATTTCAAGGTCACATTTGCATAAGTGTTGATAACATCCATTTGGGTTTTTGTTATCAATGTTAACGTATTCATTTTGAAGATTTGCACATTCATTAAAAACATTTTTTTCGAAGGTGGAATAGCCTATTTGTTAGCAAATTTGCTTCGGATCAAGAGGTCGAAGTTCGAATCCCGCTAAGAGCTCTGCAACTTCGCTGTTGAGAACTTTCCACATGCAGTAAGGTTACTGTGCAATACTACACTGCATTTCATAGGTACCACCCACTGTTCACTAGTTCCAGCCGATGCTCACATGTTTCATTGCAATACATAGCCAGCATGGCGTTGTAATAATACTAGCGCCGTGATATAAGTGAAATATTATTGAAGCTGTGTTAAACCCCAAAACACCTCACCTCACCTCACCTCATCTCACCTCACCTCACCAGCTCTATACAAGTGTGGGGAAACTTTGCTTGGACACACCAAGACAGTTTTGTGATAATATATGTGTTTCTGAATATTTTATCAACATCTAACTTTATGATTACAAAGTTTTAAAATTCGTATATGTAAATATACAGCACTTTTTCTCACGTAACGCACAAACACAAAATAGAGTACAACCCAATAGAAACTTTCCGTTAAATGTAGGTCTCGATTGTATACTTCTCAGGGAGTTTAAACTAGAATAAGAATGATGTCTGTCCTTATACCAGGGTAAATATGTTGTTATGCCACGAGCAGGTATTAGTTCCTGAATATTGCACTATATAAATATCTTCACTTATGATGAACATTATCACCAGCGAAGCATTGTCTAAATCTCACACCAGCATGAATTCCGCAGTGCTGTTGTTAACAATGAATGTTTCTATCATAATTCGAAGCTCGCTCGCTCTCGTTGTACGCACTGTCAGCATCCGACAAAAAGAGTCCTGTGGTAAAACGGTCATGGTAGAATGGAGATAAACCAACTGTGTTTGAAAATCAGAGACATGTTATACTGGTTTGATAGGGAGTGAACAATAACATGTCTAGTATTAGTTCATTTCTGATAAAAAGATTGTAGAAACTTGTAAAAACCCTGTAAAAAGTGTGTTATACTGCTTATTGAAATGTTATTTTGAGTGACGGGGTCTATTTTGTTGTTTTTAACAAAACAAAATGTCGCTGAGCATGCTTTGCTGAGTTTGATTTCGAACTCAATTAAGCACAGACTCAAGGCGTCTTCTTACCTAAAAATTTGAGTCGATCTCATCTCAGTTGAGCACAGAGTTGAGTTGAGTTGAGTACGGAGTTTGTTTTATAACCTCGGGCCAGTATAACCTGTAACACATCTTCTGTTCATTAGATACAGTTTCGAAGTTTGAGCAAATAATTCCTGCCAGATGACCTATTTTACGACATTTAACATTATTTGTTACAGTTGATGAACCAAATACATCAATAATTATATATTATCGAATAGTATTAAAACATTTCACAAGAGTTAACTGGATTTAAATTGGTCACAATGGTTTAATTTCTAAAACTTGTTTTTATAATGTTATTTCTTTTAAGCAGGTACACTCATTACATTATACACTCTTGTTTCGAATTTCAAGTTCAAATCACACAATAAACATATCCTTCGAATGTAGCAATTAAAGCAATAATAGTTAGGGTTTTTTACAGGAGTCGTAGTGGCATAGGCCAATAAGTAAAGGTATTTAAGTAAATAGGCAGTTTTCTAAAATTAATTTCTAAAACTTGGCTTGATGTTTGTTAACTCCTTAGAATGGCCTACCATTTGTATAGTACGAAATGTATCACTTTTAACATCAAATACTTTTTTTTAAAAACCATCAGGTGTAGTTTATAAAAAAGTAAATATCATTCTTTGAATTCGAAAATAAACATTATAGAAACCCTTCAATTGGTCAAAAAAATGTAGTTTCTAAAACTTTGTTTGATTTTTGGTAACCATTTTATTTGAAGTTTTCTATCTTACATATCACTTTTGAACATCAAATATAAGAAAAAAAAAACTCATGTGTAATTTTTTTTTAAATTCATTCGCGGGATTAGAACCTGTATTACGAAAATAAACATGATATAAACCCTTCAAGGTAACTACTAGGCCATTTGACTCATCTCTAACACATGTAACAATCTTCGCCCTTCTTATAGCTATGTTGAACAATGTTCAAGGCCCAGGCGGTGGCAGTGTATTATTCGTACGGTGACGTTATTTCCATAGCTTTGCATGTTACGGTAATTTAGTAAATGAAGTTCTGATTAGTATAATGTTAAACTTTTCAGTTTGATTGGAAATCACATCAGCTTGAAGTACATAATTTAAATTAATAATATAATTAAAGTCATCAGAAAACTTTTTCCATAGATCGCCATGTTTTCACAACTAAGTATATGTTGGACAAATGTTGTCATTCCCTAAACAAACAATGGAACATTAAACATACATTATGAGGTTGTAGCCAAGACGATTCCTTATCAACTTTATAAATATTTATAGGATCGGACTAAAAATAGTATCTACAAAAAATATTTATCCGAGACTAAATCAACGTGCAAGTCTATGGAAATAAAGTCACCGGATGAATATAAATGGCACGAGTCCTACTCTACTTATAATTGGAATAATGGGCTATGTAGCTCAGATCTACTCCACTGAAAAGTAGATGGTAATAGGTTTTTAGGTCGTGACTCCTGTGACCGGTCACAGTTTCACCAACTCTACAAGAATCCCCATTGGCCAAGGAGTATATGTACACAACATTTCAGCTTTCTAGAGCGTTTCGTACTGGAGAAGAAGATGAAAATAGGTCTGACGGACGGACATGCCATGCCATAAGTCTATCGGTTAAAATTACATTGCCTTCACTAACTATATTTGAAGACGAAAAATATTGGATGTACCATGCATTTTACGTTTCCTATTATGCAGATAGATAAGCCGACAATTTGCTTGATCAGCATCAGAAATAAAATAAATGAGTAAAACAACTTTAACATTTCCGAATTTTCGTTTCGTCGCTTGTGGCAACATAATCATCAATAAAAGGTTTGTTATATGGTATGTCTTCGCCCATACCACTGCACGTAACGTTAGACACTTTATACTAAGATAAGATCATTCTTTATTATCTCGAGGGAAATTTACATTACATCTAATACAGTTCTCCAGTATAAAAACATAACATAAGAAATCTTAACGTAAAATACGATGGGATGTTTTATTGCACCGAAACAAATTTATCATCCAAAACTGTGTTCCACAGGAGATAGCAATATCTCATTGGAAATATCGTTTTGGCAGAAGATTTTGCACAATGCCGTGTCACCGTCATGACATGCCAATGCTTTTATATCATAGAGTACTGACATCACAATGCTATAAAGTCATAAACATGATGATGTCACAATGCTATGGCAAATTAAATGGCAGGGCACATTTCACTAAGGTGATCATAAGTCACTTAGTTTATCTAAGCGCAATGTTAAAGAATGGGAGTTAATGTTTACCTTAGTTAAGGTTGCTTTGTGAAAGGAGTCACTGATCTGAGCTGAGAGATATACACTATATTTACATTGAAACGTTATAAGAATGACTTGGATGATAAAAAAGAGTCTCACCCTCGTATCTTCTGGTATCGAATATATCAACACTCGTTGATAAAATGAATTATTATGTGAGTGTGTTTTTCCAGCGATCTGGTTGGTCGAAATGGGATCACGTGACCGTCGACAGAAAAGCATATTGATTCCAGCCCGAGTACGACCAAAAGACGTATTGACTTGAGTGACGTCAAACAATTGTTGCATGACGTCAAATGATTGTTGCATGACGTCATGCTGTTATAATCATGATGTCATGTGACCGTAGCCCAAGCTGTTCAAGCCAAATTGCAGTTTGACCGTATTTCATTGTTTTCCTTTCGTTTCTGAATACATAATAAAACAATTATGGACTAGTGAATTCGGTCAATAGCTGTTTTTATGGACCCGAGAAAACAATATTGACCGCGGACTTCGTCCTTGGTCAATATTGTTTTCTCAGGTCCATAAAAACAGCTATTGACCTCATCACCAGTCAATAATTGTATAATATATCATCGGCAGGCCTCGGATATTTGTCACTTTTATCAACTCGTGTTGATATATTTGATATTAGAATGAGATGAGGGGTAAGATTCTCTAGTTGTACGTGTTAGCACAATTGTTGGTAATTATAACAGAACTTTACAACTTCACCCAGCCTGAATCTATTTAACCGCCAGAGTCAACTAAATTCTCAGTTTGACCGGGAAAGAAAGTTTATATTGTTTTTCACAATAATCATTTATTTTATAATAAAACATACCCACGGCAATAAAACACAGGCGGTCAATGGGACCGACAGCGATAACACAGTTAAAGGCTCTCGGCCAATTCTCGAAGATTTTCATACCTTCTTTGAAAATATAAACGAGACCTCCCATCCAGATAATGAGACCCCCACAGAAGCCGAGTCTGTGTCATATATCAATGATTGTTTAAACTGTGACATTACTATTCAAGAAATCGAGAAAGCTGTTAAATCTCTTAAGATAAATAAAAGTAGTGGTCTAGATTTAATTGAGAATGAATACCTTAAAGATACACTTGATATTATGGGATCATTTTACGTCTCTTTCTTTAATTTAATATTAACATTGGTCACATTCCCGAATCCTGGCTAACTGGTGTTATAAGACCCATTTATAAAAAGAAAGGTGACACAGGTGATCCAAACTCTTATCGCCCCATTACTATTCTCAGCTGTTTTGGAAAACTTTTTACTGCAGTCCTAAATAGGAGATTGAACATTTTCCTTGAATCAAATGAAATATTATCACAGGCCCAAGCAGGATTCAGGGAAAACTTCTCAACAATTGATAACATATTTGTACTGCATATTTTATCTCAAATACTTAAGAACTCCAACAGGAAATAATACTGTGCATTTATTGACTTCACAAAAGCTTTTGACAATGTCTGGAGAATTGGCTTTTGGCAAAAACTGTTGACTTATAACATTGATGGAACATTTCTTCATTTAGTAAGAAATATGTACAGTAATATAAAGTCATGTGTTGCAGTACGTGATATTCCATCTGAATATTGCTTTAGTTATCGCAGTGTTCGTCAAGGCGAAAATCTCTCACCTTTGTTGTTCTCTATTTTTCTTAATGACTTAGAAAAGTATTTAAGTCGGCAAGGGTGCCAGGGTGTCACATTTGATAGCATTGATGTTGATTACACTGACTTGTGTATTAAGTTATTAATACTTTTATATGCTGATGATACGGTTATTTAGGGAGAAACTCCCCTTAAACTTCAATCTTCTCTGGATAACTTTTATAAATATTGTGAGTTATGGAAAATGGATGTAAACATTTCCAAAACTAAGAGTGTTATATTTGGAAGTGGTGTAGCATCCTAATCAAAACTGTCTTTCTGCTTCGGAGAGAAAAATATTGAAATATCAGACTCTTACACTTATCTCGGGATTACTTTTGATAGGAATAGAAGAATGATGTTTGCGATGAATGATCTTGCATCAAACAGCGCAAGAAAAGCCATGTTTTCACTTATTAAAAGAGCACGTAATATCAATTTACCATTAGATTCGCTTCTTAAAGCTTTTGATGTAATGATTTTACCAATTTTAACATATGGCTCTGAAATATGGGGTTACGAAAACTTAGATATTATTGAAAAGGTGCATCTAAAGTTTATGAAATTAGCGGCAGGTCTTCGGCCATCAACACCAAACTTTATGGTCTATGGCGAGCTTGGAAGATTTCCCCTTAAAATACCTGTAGCTTTAAAAATGATCAAATTTTGGTATAAGCTCGAAACATTGGATGTTCCAACCAAATTCTCAACCAACCTCTACAGGCTATTAAGGCACAATGAATCACTCAGTGTTCGTTACCCCTGGTTTAGCTATATAAAGATGCTTTTTAACAATTGTGGATTAACGTGTATGTTCTCTGAACCTATGTATTATTCAACGAAATTGTAGCACTAATAGACCGTACATTAAAGGACCAATTCTTACAGAGCTGGCAAAGTGATATCTCTGAAAGCTCTAAAGGATATTATTATCAATTTATTAAAAGCTCTTTCTCTTTTGAACCGTATCTCTTAATGCCTAAACCAATTTCATACCCTTTATTACTATTTAGAACAAGTAATCACTATCTACCTGACTGGCCGCTGGAAAGGCATCTCACGTGAACATAGAAATTGCCCGCTCTGTAACTCTCCAGCAATAGCAGATGAATTTCACTACTTGTTTCGATGTTCAGCTTTCTCAGATAGAAGAAAACTGTATATACCAGAATATATATATATTTTTTCCCAAGTATCCACAAAATGAAAACATTGTTATGTTCACAAAAACTCAGAGTCGTAAAGAATTTGTCAAGATTTATAACAATTGTAAATACCGAACTGTACTAATATTGACCTTCACATTTTGTATATGTTTCTTTTGTTTATATTACTATGCTCTTGTACCACCAGTGGTGGTGTATAGAGAATAAAGAATTTGAATTTGCTTTATGAGGCAATAAAACATGCTCGTGATTTTAGACGTCAGTTAGACGGTTGCTTAGCAAATGACGTCATATATTACGTCATTTTGATTGTTCTATGACGGGAGGCATTAATATTTTGCAAAATATAGTTTATACAAACCACAACATATTGTAACTGTTTAAAGGCATCTCATATAAGAAAAAGAAGATTCTTTGACGTGCTTTTTCGTAGAATAAAACATATCAGGGGGCGAAAAACACTCAGGGCTGCGCCCTTAGTGTTTTATGCTCCCTGCTATGTTTTATTCAACGATAAATCACTCCAACTCGTCTTCTATTTCTTAAATAATATGTTATGATCACAAAAAGTTGGTTACTATGTTTAATGTAACTTAGGCAATCACTTTGAGTTATCTGCTGTCGGCGTTATCTAGTTTAATCAATTCGAGAGGAGAACACTGAGTAAAATGTGATACAATTTAACTCAAATCTAAAATTATTAGAAAACTAAAACTTATTCTTACCCAAGCGGGCAAAATATGCCGGGTTTTAAAGTTTTCATAATGGTCATGGGAATTACATTTTTTCTAAATACAACTTGCATTTTGATTTGTTGACGGATCTACTTTTCGTTTATTCATAAGATAAGAATTTGGAGGTTTAGAATGTTTATACTGTGTGGTGTGGGACAACTGATTTTGATGCTCTGTTAGTTTGAAATGCCAGGTTTTGAAACCACGTCCAGATGGTAGAAATTCATATCATTCATTTTGAATGTGCGAGGGGTCTGATTGAATGGCTAGAGCCTTCTTTTTAATTCTATAGGCCTAGAATCACTTCTTTCAATGGCATATAGAAGTTGGTTAGATGAAGGAGGACGAGTTTTATGGATAAACAACTTCTTTATTGCAGTAGTGCGACGTTTCGGTGTAGATCCTAACACCGTTATCAAGCTTGATAGGCATGAAAGATGCTCAAAAATAAGGCCGCAAAGTTTACTGGAGGTGTTAACGATTTTGTCAGTATTGTTCTTCTGTGTTAGAGGAAGTTTTCCCATACCATGCATGACATAATCTAAGAATACTGCCGTCTACATCAAAAGATCGCAATTATCGCAGTAAGAAAAGTCTTTGTTGTGCCTCAGCATGTACACGGTGTGAAGTAGATTTCAATGAAAGGTAGTTGTCAATGCTCGTACCCAGATTATACTTGTCTGCTATTTCAACTTCCATCAATATCAACTGGCTCCAGTATTTCCTTTTTTACGGAAATCCATTATCATTAACTTTGTTTTACTTTACTGGCCTCTTTTAGTTATATCTCATAGATGAACAATTTCGAGCATAGCCTACCTAATTAAGGTCACAAGTCAATAAACATATAAAATAGAAAATCATGTTCAATCTATGTTTCCGAGGTGAGGTGAGATGAGTTTGGGTTTACCGCCGTTTTCAAGAGTATTTCACTTATATCAAGGCTGCTATTATTATGGCAGGGAGAAAGAAGAAGAAGAAGAAGAAATATATTTTATTAAGGTGTCACATGCTGCATGGTATAATAAAATTCAGTTTGTATAAAATCATGTTTATAAAAGCAGCATCCGGCCATGTGGCCTATGAGACACGATAAAACTTTAAAAGTAACAGTGTTCTAAAATAACACTTTAACATATACACACAGATACTCGCACACACTCAAGCACACACTCATTCACGCACTCATACATCCATACATACGTTGGCATAAATACATATACATATTTAAAAATGAAAGTGAAGATAAAATCCTATTCTGCCGAAATATTTCGACGCCTAAACATAGTATATAGTACAACGGCTAGGGGCTTTATATACTGATTATTATTGAGTAAGAAAACCATTGTATCCATTGATGACATGGACTGGAATATAGGATGAGCTGTCGTTACATCTATCCAAAGATTATATCTGAGATCTGAATAAAAATCACAGTCAACCAAAAATTGCAATTCATCCTCGACAACATTACTGCTACAACGGGTACAAACCTTATCATGAAGAGCAACTTTAGGACGAGAATATCTACCCACTTCTACCTCTAATGGCAAAGTGCCACAGCGAAATTTACTCAATACACTACGGTGAGCCCGAGGCATAATAATTTCAACATACGGTTCAACCTGCAAAAAATCTTTGAAAAGCCGATATGAACGTAGTTTATTTCCATTTTCTTGCCTGCTATCATTCCAAAGTCCAGAAAACCAATCAAAACAGTCTAAGGCCTTAAGATGTTCTCTAGCCACAGTAAACTCCTCATAAGAAATATTAAACAAATCAGTTACAGGTAAATGATAGCTGACTAATAATTTATGAACTCCATTATACCAAGATCTTCGCCAACGACCTGACCATCTACTGATAATACTAGGTATTCTATGAGACTCGAGAATATTAAGTTTACGCCAAAAACGAAGAACCTCTATCTTTGCTTAGTATATTGAGACACCCAGCCCATTTCGCCATGTATTGCTAAATTAGGGGTTTTGCTACCTACTGCTAAGAAGAACCGAGCTGCACGATTTTGAACAGCATTAATGCAACTATATTGCCGTGTTCCCCAAACAGCATCTCCGTATGAGAGAATGGGCTGAACGAGATTATCGTATAACTTATTGTAAACCTTATAATCCATGCCACCAACTGCTTTAAACTTACAAAATATTACACCCAATGCCCTATTGGCAGACTTAGATATTTCTCTAGCCGTAAAATTCAAATCAAGATTCTCATGAAACCATAAACCCAAGTATTTATAAGCACAGCTATAAGTAACAAGCAAAAAAGTGAGCGTGGCTCACTAATACCCCCGACTGTTTAAGTTTGACATTTCTATTTTACTTATAGAGAGAGGTGTCTGCACACCTAAGGATTGATAAGCTTTGAAATGTAATTGCTAAGATTAAAGTGTTTGTGAAAAGGATAGGACAAGTCTCTTAAAAGTAAAAGTAGGAATAATAGTAACTTGAAAAGGTAGGGGTAACATAACACTTTACCACTGACTTCAACTTTATTTTGGAAATTGATTCATCATAATGATTCATTCGAGTGACTTGAAACAACAGGTACATGGAAGCACAACCCTGAGGGATATACAGCAGTTTATAGTTGACAGGAAAGAAAATTTTACTTTTTCCAAAATATAACTAGTAGAAATCTAAAATAGAAAAATCAACATGAACACAGAAGTAGCTTTTGATAAAAGTTACATGAATAAGAAAATGATTATGTCAACAAATCACAACACAGAAGTAGCTTCATTCATTTTAACTCTGAATATAACGAATTAAAATGATTAAAAAATCACCAAAAATTTAAAAATTCACCAAATCGTATTACATTTTGCACTGCACCTTTCCTAGTGGTGAATAAGACATGTGCCAAATTTGAAAAGGATGAGCTGAATAGTTTGTCTGTTATCGAACGGACAAAAAATGCTCAGAATATGACTAAGTTAAAAAAAAATTAAAAATCGCCAAAAATTCACCAATTTCGTTTAAACTTCGCACTGCACCTCTCCTATTGGTAAAGAAGGCATGTGCCAAGTTTGAAAAGGATGAGATGAATAGTTGTTCTGTTATCGATCGGACAAAAAATGCTCAGAATATGACTAAGTTAAAAAAATTAAAAAATAGCCAAAAATTCAAAAAATCCCCAATTTCGTTTAAACTTTGCACTGCACCTCTCCTAGTGGTAAAGAAGACATGTGCCAAATTTGAAAAGGATGAGATGAATTTTTTTTATGTTATTGATCGGACAAAAAATTATCAGAATATGACTAAGTTAAAAAATAAAAAAAAATCGCCAAAAATTCAAAAATTCACCAGTTTCGTTTAAACTTCGCACTGTACCTCTCCTAGTGGTAGAGAATACATGTGCTAAGTTTGAAAAGGATGAGATGAATAGTTTGTCTGTAATCGATCGGACAAAAAATATCTTCGGACGGAAGGACGGACGGAAGGACGGACGGAATCGTTGGTATTACTATATACCCCCAACCGTTGGTCGGGGGTATAACAACATCACTACCTAATGAAAATACAAACTCGGAGCGTTTAACTGAACAAGGACGGTAATGTACAAGTTTAGTCTCATTTATATTAACCAATATGTGCCAACGAGAACACCATCGATCAAAACAATCTAGCATACGCTGTAGAGACTCCTCATCCGGTGCAAACAATGCAACATCATCAGCATAAAACAAAGAACTCAACAAATGCCCATCAATGTTTATACCACAATGCAAACTTTCCAATTCGTAAGCCAAATCATTAATATAAACTGAAAAAAGGGTCGGTGACGAAACACAACCTTGACGAACACCCGAGTTTACTTCAAACACATCAGTGAGACTATCGTTAATACGAACCCGAGATGACGTGCCATCATACAGTGACTGAACTGCATGGAGAAATTTACCGTTAATACCCATCTTCAACAACTTATACCATAAACAATTCCTATTTACGTTATCAAAAGCTTTCATTGCATCGATAAAACAAACAAATGTAGATTGCTTAGATAACTTTCTGTTATTCACAATGGAGAAAAGACTATATAAATGTTCACGTGTACTTCTTGAAGTGCGGAAACCATTTTGAACTTCAGCCAATATATCGTTATCTTCCAGCCACTTACTAAAGCGAAGGTTTAAAATGTCTGAATAAATCTTACAAGGCACACATAATAGAGGAATGCCTCTGTACCCAAGGGGATCACGTGCGTCACTATCCGCTTATTTGATTGGGTAAATTATACTATTTTGCCAGAGTTCAGGACAAACACCATTTTCAAAACAAAATGTCATTAATTTAAACAGAAGTTGTAAGCAGGTATTGTTTTTAAGAGACTCGGCAGGGAGCAAGTCAACACCAGCAGACTGTCCACGCTTGGCACGTGCTAGCTCACGCTCGACTTCTTGGAGAGTGATCGGCGAATTTAGGTCAGTGTTGTCATAAGTTACATCACATGTCACGTGGTCGTTGTCTATTGCATTCCGGATGTTTTGATAGTGAATGTCATCGTGTCCTGGGGATTCAGCAAAAAGAGAAGAGTACTCATGTTTCCATTTATCCAGAACGATTGTTTTATCCGTACAAATGTTGCCATTTACTTCCACCTCCCAAGGAATGACATATGTCCTATCGTTGGCGATACCAAGCTTACCGATCGTCCTCCAGAAACTTCGGGAATCATTGTCATTATATTTATCTAGTAACTTCTGTTGTTCAGATAACTGATATGCACGTTTGTGTCGTCGTAATAGTTTATCAAAGCACTTTCTCTCTGACACAAAAAGTTCCCTGAGATGTTTACGTCTTCCAGAACCTTTACTAGATAAATAGTTCTTTTCATACTCACACGACCTTTCCCATTGGAGTTGCAGTTCGTCGCACCAGAAAGGTTTATACTTGGATTTAGACTTAGATCGAGTAAACACTTTGGGTTTGGCAACCTTATCTAGTTCTGAATGCATGAAACTTACGAATTCAGTATATACTTCATTTATATTTATTGATATGGTGAGTTTTGATTCGATTTTCGAAATTACAGAGTTTATCTTCTCTACTAGCTCACTCTCATGTAGAAACTGACTTGAAATTTTACTGGCGTTGCACTGTTCAGATTTACTGGTAGGAATATCGTCACACTTATGCTGGCTGACTGGGAACAACATTCCCCATGTAAGAACAGAATGATCAGGAATACTTACAGGAACGTTCGAGCCATCAATGATATCAGACATTTTTATCACATCGAAGTCCTTAAAATAAGGTAAATGCTCGTGTGCAGTCACAACGTAATCCACTACAGATGATCCACTCCTGATACACGTATAATCCTGTCTGCCCAATCTCCCATTCAATACACACAAGTTGGCTTCCACCAGAAAATCCAGGCATAACTGACCATATGAATTCTCCTTGTGATCTATCACCTCTCTGTCTGGTACTCCATCTACGACCTGAACATAATCCAAGTGATCACTTATCCTGGCGTTAAAGTCGCCACAGATACAAACAATCCCTTCATTTTGGTAAAGATATATTTTTTCAAGTAACTTATTAAAGAACAATTCTGCATCGTTTATCCGTGTTGACCCTAAAGGTGGTAGATAACATATACATAACACGATGTTTACACTATTATCACTTAATGGAATTAACTTTATCCACATGACGTCGTCATCTTCACGGTCCAGTACTTCCACTCTGAATGATTCCAGTAGAGAGTTTCTAATAAAGACACCGACACCACCAGATCCTCTCCTGGCGCGTTTGCTGATTTTTCTCCTGTTATTCCCGAACCATGTATATCCGTCTAGTGTGAGGCTTGCCTGCCCCTGCAAAAATATCTCACAGACCCCAAAAACCTCATAATTTGACAGGTTAACAACATTTTCACGGAATTGACTATTGTCCAGATCGCGTTGTGCCAAGCCCCCTACATTCCAGAATCCGAGCCGCAAAGGATCCTAGGCCTTGTTTTTGTTAACGACCAAACGGTTTCCATGGAAACGGAATGACTTATCCTTTCCAATTTCCTTGATCAGTGTTTGTATGTTGGCCGAAAGCCTTGGCCTGTGTCTATGAATTGCGGTGAAACCTGCGAGCAACGGCTGGAACTAGCGAACCGTGGGTGGTACTGCAATGAGAGGTAGATTTGTAGGTCTCATGCGAATTTGAGATTTCAGACAGCAGATAATTAACATCAGATCATTCTATAATGGTACCGCATTCAAAACTCTACTTTGAGATCACTTCAACCACCTTCGAGCGGCCATTTAAAATGGTCCTGTAAGGGAAATGGACTCGCATGGCTTAACCAGTCCAGTCCAGCCGCTGGCCAGTTCGGCCGCTGCATATCTTGCTCATTTCGGCCGCCGCTACATCCGAAATGTAATTAGACTAGTTGATATTTAACCTGTTTCGTTCGCCACTATGTCCGCTAACCATTTGTCAATAAAATTCGCCGGGTAAGTATTTTACCATTTTGCATATGATCTACAACGAATATAAACTAGCAGGTCGTAAATTGTCGTAATACAAATTCATGAAAATTATGTACTTCAAGCTAGAATTATTTCAAATCAAGCTGAACTGTTCTTACTGGTGTTTTCATAATTACTTACGATAAGATGACACCAATTATTTAAGTGTAAATTCTTTTGTAGTGAGATAATCCGTTAGTGTGTATATTCAAGGACATGATTGGTGATAATTAGTGATGATAATATTGTGCAATTCATCATTCTCACCATGGAACCAGTAAGAAATCCTTGTGTCTACTGCTCTAGAGAGTGTAGTTCCAGACAACAATGTCTTCAATGCGACTCGTGTGACAGATGGCAGCACAGAAGATGTCAAACAGGTATTGCTGATTTCGGTCTTTCTCCTTATGCACGATAAAATTACATAATTTCGTTCATGTTTTGTATTTAGGGAATTAAATAACGCCGATCTGTTTTTCCTTATTTGTTTTTATTTTCTTTCATTCTAAGTTACATAGTTTCAGTTATGTATCATTTAATGAATTAAATAAAGCCAATCTCTGTTCTTCCTTATTTGATTTTATATTCTTTCAATTTATTCATTCTCTCATTTGATTTGTTTCAGGAATTACTCAAACCTTATACAGCAATACGTCTGTAGTGGGCAGATGGCCCGAGTCCAAAACAAAAAGACCAAAATGTTTAACAAGCCTGGAGAAAGTATGGAGAGACTACGAGAACAAAAGTCTGACACCAAGACAGTCACTCGTTAATATTGCAAAAGTGTTATCAAAGTGACCAGACCAGTGACATGGCCAGAATTGAATGTATTGTGAAATGTATTGTATAATATTGGGATGCATTGCAGTGCATATTGATACTGTAATATAAATGTATGTTGCTTGTATTGTGAAATACATATCGTAATGAATAAATTATGATATATGTGATGTGAATAATGTAATGTATATTGTGAATAAAAAAATATATATATGTATTGGCATGCATTGTAGTGCACAAGAAATAATCTATGAAATGTATGTTGCATAATGAAATACAGGGATGCGGTGATTTCGTAGGCCAGACCAGTTCGTAGGAGCGGAGAATTCGTAGTAGTCGTGAATTCCTAGGAGGTGAATTCGTAGGAGGATTACAAATATATCATAAAGTGATATTTATTTATAACATGTTTTGGATACCTTATCATGTTGATAGATTGCAGTACGAGTCCGAGTAATTAGCCTACTCACCAAACTTGTAAAGTAAGTTATTTGTTCGTTAAAAAAACATGGTGTGAGATGTTTTGTTTGCTAAATACAAATATCAATAAAGGAATATAAATTCGGAAGTATGTACGTGAACAACGTTAACAAAACAAATGATTATATGATTGTTGACGACTTACCGTTTCTTCTTCGCCGACGTCTGCTAATCTCCAGTTGTAGTCATAGATGTTGTGTAAATGTGTAATGTAAACTGGAATATAATCATACTTACCTGATTCTTTTATTTATTATTAAAAAAAACTCGATCAAAGTAAATAATAACAACACTGAACACACGATTAGTTTATTGAACACAAAACGCAACACAGCGGACAAGTAAACACGTTTAATTGTCAAAACATAATTTAATAAGTTAATAATACAAGTCTCCCGAATTTAGCATTAATTAATTAGCTTACAGCCAGTCGAAAATCTCAATCAGCACTTCCTGTACTCAGCGGTGTTTTCATTGCGCAGAGGCCTACTCGCCACTACTTGCCGTACAAGCGCGATACTAAACCGGATGCGTGCGTCTTATATATGTGAAAGTATAGAGAAAACATACACGCGACGTACAGGCCAATTAGAGCGGGTGAGGCAGGTTGGCAATATATCGATGTACCACCATCATTGACGATATATCCCAATACTGTTTTCTCACAATTTATCATGTATTTTCTTTCAAAATCAATTGCACTAAGAAAAAAGTCTTCTTTCAGAGTTGAACATCTTCAAATTACTATTTTTAAGCAGTTTGCATCGGAAATACAGTATTCGATGAATAATATCAGCACTATATATGTTAGGTTTAACCACTGAGGTGAATTCCCTTGTGTTTCAAATTAATAAACAGGTATCTGAATAAATGTATATGGTATCGTCACTTGCTCAATACATTGTACCACTAGGTAAAACTGATATTATGATATATCGTTACGTATCGACACAGTGACCATAATACACAGCTCTAAGATACTGTGAGTGTTTTTTTTAACATAGGCCAACTGTTCCTACGCACCATTTGAATACTGTAACGCTCTGTGATCCGTTCTATATTCCTTGTAGGTATCACAAATATGTGACATCAAAAAGAAATATTTTCTTCTTTCTGTCACATGTTCCCTATGAAACGGTCTCCTATATACGGTGACGCTTGAGGTGGACAATGTATTTGATGATTTGCATGTAAATGCTGTAGGCAGCTTGTTCGTGATGTTGCGACTGTTGGTTATGTACCTCGTCAATTGTCTTCTGTCTTTTCTCCACTTATTGTGATAACAAACTATTGTGTATCACTCCTTTTTTGGACAAATAGAATGACATAATATATATGATATGCATGACGGTCTAGCTAGGGGTGACCGTCCTAAAGTAGATAGATTGCTTGTATCAACTAAGAGTCAAGCCAGAAAAATGTATACATATATAAATATAAGGTGTTGACGAAAACCAATGTGTGTTTGCTTATCCTAAATCAAGATCATACATATCTTGATATCGTGTAAAGTTTAATAAAATTATCAACTATAGTAAATAGATAACTAGGCCTACTGTATATGTAATGCTGGAGAAATAGGCCTTATTCACATTGAATGGTCACTTTAATATTATATTAACGTTATCTTGTATGGCATTTATAATGTTTTCGTTCTGTACATTTGATTTAAACCATGAAGTTTAATGTATTTCAACCATTTATTTAACAAATTCTTGACTGTCCGAGTACTGCCGGAGGACTGTCCGGGTATAGCCGAAGCTGTCCGGGTTCTGCCGCAGCGATCGTCTGGGATGAAGAACGTCGTGAGGCTCGAATACACTGCTCAGCAGCCATGTGCCGATTTTTACTCATGCAGCAGTTGCCTCCCTTTGATTGATCGAAGTTGGGTTGAATCTTGAAGACTATTGGCAGAACGCCATTGGTTGGACCCTTATGTGTCCGAGTACTGCCTCACCCGCTATATCATTTTTGTAAATATAACCAAAGTACAATTGTGATGATTTTGCAAATATTTCGCATGCGAATAGCAATCTACAATGTGTGATTAGAATAACGAACCTGTGAGCTTGATAATCCATGCACATCGTCGTATAACACCCTAAGTTGCCTAATTGTTGTTGGACTGAGGTTTAACGTCTGCGTTCAGAGATAGTGACCCTTAGTAATCGTCCAATGATATGGTTTTATTCAAATGAGTGTCAAACAAACAAACAAAATACAAAATTAGCATCCTATTCCTAAATTCCATTGGTCGAATATATATTCCTAACTTTGATTGCCTGACAATATCTAGACTGAATGTCGCATTAATGTGTATTTGTTGTCATGATCAGCATTGTGTCACCAAGACCGAACATTTGACAATTGACATGTCTATTGACATGCCGGTCACCGAGATGCCATTTGTTGTGTAATAGAACCGGTCCAGTAAACTTGTTAACTGTAAAAACATAATAATTACACTCGAGGCTCCTCCCTTTTTCTCACCTATACTAAGCTTATTTGACTTTGTTCTGCTTAATTACGTAAACTAATTTGCTGTAACAACACTTCTCCCCTCTTTGATCTTGAAGAAACATCTATATGGTACGCTAAACTGATCATTTGTATTGGAGCGGCAAGTAAATTCTATCAGCGTATTTACCGATCCGTGTCGTTTTCATTTACAAGATGTACAGTAAGTTTGGTAACACAAATGATTTCATTCGATCTTCTTCGTTGTCTTTGTTTTTTTTTATTTTATTTATTTATTTATTTATTTATTTATTTATTTATTTATTTATTTATTTATTTATTTATTTATTTATTTATTTATTTATTTATTTATTTATTTATTTATTTATTTATTTATTTGTTTGTTTGTTTGTTTGTTTGTTTGTTTGTTTTTAGGTTCAAACTATCAAGAAGTGACATTTTACACAGCAACATTTACATATAGGCGAATTTTAATTTGCTTACATGCAAGTATGCACAGGTTGTATCAAGTTTTCAATTACAATGGTAACAAAGGCATATAAAGAAGAAGTGATTAGTCTTTGAATTGTAAATGGCAGGATGACCAAAATTTCATATATCTTGAGTTGTTGCAATTCGAATAACAGTTGTATTTATCAATGTAATATATTTTCTTCAGATCGTTTTGAATGTATGTGAAGCTTGGTTTCAAAACAAATTGTTTTGCTTTGAAAATGGTGTATTTCACATTTGTAATTATCATGTTTAATACCCTGTTTCTGTATCCAAGAAAAATGTTTCGTTTGGAAAACTTTATGTTCGCTTCAGTGTACGTCTCTATCCATTCTTTAACTTTGTTCCATAAGTTTTTAACAATTTGACAATCAAAAAATAGATGAACTATGGTTTCTTTCTCTTTATTACAGAAACTGCATTTATTTTCATCTTTTAATTTCATCTTTTGCAGAAGATCATTTGTCGGCAAAATTCTATGAAGTATGGAATATTGAAACCATTTTGTTTTGGAATTTAGATTAGACATGAAGGGTATTTCATTTATGTTATTCCATTCGCTTTCATTAATTGAACATTCAAGATCTAATTCCCACTTTTTTCTGTACTTGCATTCTGTCATAGTGTGTTCTGTCTTTTGTTATATATCATAAAAGCTCCGACATCCCTTTTTCTTAGTAGCTATAGTTTCAATAAAGTATGGGACAAGTGGCATTTCTAGTTTTTTTTCTATTTTGATTTTGTATTTTAAAAAATATGCATTAATTGCTTGGGTAATGCCAGTATATTCTAGGAAATTTGTCTTGCATTTGTGTATTCCAGTCATTTCTAGGTAATTTAGAAATTTACCGTCACTTTTGATTATATCATTTATCAGGTAAATACCGGATTTTGACATATTCTTATTATTTATAGACTTGTTGTTTATTCTAACATTGTCGTTATTCCATATTCGTTGGGATAAGATGTCAGATTGAGTGTTGACGGTTTTCCCCATTTGTGTGTTAAAGCATCCCCATGCCTTTAAAACATCTTTCCAAAAATCGTTTGTTCTTCGAGTACAGACTTTCTAAATGAGGGATGATTCAGTGTATTGATAAAAATCTCTGTGCATTGGCGATACGTTAATATAGAAAAGTTTCTTTAATTTTGAGTTACTTTCAGAATCGTAGAGCCTTTTAACCCAACTTATCTTTTGCGAAATGATTGTATTTCTTATATCTGGAACTCTAATATCACCCTCTATGAAGCTTCTAGTTATTATTGTACGTTTAATTTTATCAGGTTTACCTTTCCAAATGAAACTAAATGCTAGCTTTTCGAGCTCTTTTAATATATTTTCACTTGGGTTTGGAAGTGTTGTAAAGATATGATTAAGTTTAGGTAGAATAAGACTTTTCAAAATCGTGTTCTACAAAGTGGGGTAAGATCTCTTCCAAGCCACTGGTTCATCGTTGTCCTAATTTGTTTTAGTTTATCTTTATAGTTTCTCTCTACCATTTCTGCCAAGTTATGTGTGAAAGTTATGCCAAGGATAGTAACATCTGTTCTAGACCAATCAAGTTTGTTATCTTTGCATATTGTCTTTTTTGAGTGCTTTAAAGAACCTATCCAGATAACTTGGGTTTTGCTTGTATTAATTTTAAGACCTGAAAAGGAGGTGTATTCTGTTAATGTTCTAAATGTTGCTTGAAGGCATGCTTCAGTCCCATCTAGTGTTAAAGAGGTATCGTCTGCAAACTGAGTAATCAAATATTCACTGTCACCTATTTTGATTCCTTTAATTTTTTTATTATTTCGAATCATTATGCTTAATATTTCAGCACAAAGAATAAATAAGTACGGCGAAAGTGGATCTCCTTGTCTGCATCCATGGGTGATTTTGAAGAAACCTGATGAGAAACCATTAACGAGTAAACTTGAATTGATATCTCTATAAAATGTGCATATCCAATTTTTAACTGTTATGCCAAAGTTGAAAAAGTCAAGAATCTTTTGGATAAATGTCCAATCTACAGAGTCAAAAGCTTTTTCGAAATCTATAAGTAGTAGTAGACCTGGGATTTCCATGCACTCTGCATATTCCATAATGTCATAGATCTGCCTTGTACATTCCCCAATACCGTATTTCCTCTAATAGGGGCCGGGCCTCTAATAGCGGCCGGGCCTCTAAAAGCGGCCGGGGGGTGAAGGTACCTTAACATGAATAAGAGCCGGGCCTCTAAAAGGGGCCGGGTCTCCAATAGGGGCCGGGTCTAGTCAATCATTACTTCCCTTTGTACTTAAATATTCCCTCCCTTTAACTACCACGCTACTTCCGGTTGATGTTCAATGGCGAGAACGTGTTGTTAGCAACTGAACTTGATCCTGCAAATGAATTCGACAAAAATGCAGTAAGTGTGTTGAAAGAATCACTAACTGATGGGCACGTCCCAAGGGAACTGTCCTGCATTCTGTTTCATTAAAAGAGGAGGCGTCATAACGTGCCGCGTAATAAGTGATAAATATCAACATTCTAAAGAAGCGGGTGGATTGGAAATAAAGTGCACTTACATACTTCCTGGCCAAGCATCGCTGGTGAGGCGAGCTATTGAGTTAATACATTTGGAAATTGAACTATAATGGAAGAACCGGCGGACACCGGAGTGCAAATGAAACGGACTCTGCATGCATATGACATCTGTTTCAAGTTGCTAGTTGTCAATTTTGCTAAAATACACTCAAAAGAAGCTGCAGTTAGGAAATACGGGGTCGCTGGGAAATGTGTGCGTAGATGGTAACAGAAAAATAACAAGCCAGGCTCTTGACGACCAGCTGGTAGCATGGATCGAAGATCAGTGAGCTAAACATCTACCTGTATCTCGCAAGATGGTGATGAGGCAAGCCAGTATGATGTCCCGTGCTGGTCAACTTGAAGATAAAACAAGCGATGTTTTTCTGGGGAGCAGAGGATGGCTTGAAAAGTTCCTAAAGCGACATGGATTCGCACTGACAAGGAAAACTACAACCTCCCAAAAGCTTCCAGATGACCTGATTCCGAAGATTGTATCTTACATGACGTACATTTGTCTCCTCGGTCAGAAGTTCTCCTATCCGCTGTCTAGCATTGGAGCAATGGATGAGACAGCGTGCTGGTTCGATATGACATCAGAAACCACCATTGGCCAAAAATGAGAACGGAGTGTCGAAATAAGAAGTTAAGAAGGTCCATGGTGTCATTGTCGAAATGTCGGATAACGGCTGGATGAACAACAAGTTGACACTGGTCTATATTGAGAAGGTGTGGGGACTTTATGCCTTTGGTCGTCTCTTGATATGCTGGGATGCGTACAGGTGCCTTATATCTGAAGAAACAAAGGCATGCCTGAAGAAGTTTCAGATAGACTCGGCAGTCATTCCCGATGGATGTACCGGACTGATACAGGCCCCGGATGTGTGCCGGTGTATCAGCCTCAGATGACTCTAGTACAAAAATGACTCTAGAGTTATTTGAGCCTGGCCTCAGATAACTCTAGAGTCATTTGAGCCTGGCCTCAGTTAACTCTAGAGTCATTTGAGCCTGGCCTCAGATAACTCTAGAGTCATTTGGGGCTAGAATTTTCCTTAGGCTCAGATGACTCTATCCAGGCTCAAATGACTCTACCTAAACCTCAATATTTTTCAGGCTTTACCAAATCAATGCTGGTAGAGTCATTTCGGGCTAGCCTCAAATAACTCTACCCTATTCCTCACTTCATTTTTACACTGCCAAGAACTGGACGGCGATAGGTTTGAGTGATAATCCGTCCATCAGCCCGTGTGTCCGTACACGCGTCTGTGCGTCTGTGTGTCTGTTCGAGTTTGATATGTGCGAGGGCATAATATATTGTTGGAGTACGACATAGAGAAACGGGGCATTAATTTTTAGCTCATTTGGCCTGAAAGGCCCGATGGGCTTTTGGCATGGTATGGCGTCCGGCGTCCGACGTCCGTCCGTCCGTCCGTCCGTCTGTAAACTTTTCGCTTTTCGACTTCTTTTCCAGAACCAATGACTCTAGAGCTGAAATTTTATATGCAGACTCCTTGGGTAATGGGATTCTAAATTGTAGATTTCGTGACCCCATGACCTCAAATGGGGTCACAGGGGTCACAACCTTAAAAACCTATTTTCATCTTCTTCTCCAGTTCCAAAAGGTCTAGAGAGCTGAATAGTTGTGTGCAGACTTCTTTGGTAAAGGGGAGTCTAAATTGTAGATTTCTTGAACCAATGACCCCAAAAGGGGTCACAGGGGTCACAACCTTAAAAACCTATTTTCGTCCTCTCCAGTTCCAAAAGGTCTAGAGAGCTGAATAGTTGTGTGCAGACTCCTTGGGTAATGAGGATTCTAAATTGTGGATTACGTGACCCCATGACCCTAAATGGGGTCACAGGGGTCCCAACCTTAAAAAGCTAGTTTCATCTTCTTCTCCAGTTCTATAAGGTCTAGAGAGCTGAAAAGTTGCGTGCAGACTCCTTATCCAAAATGGATTCTAAATTGTATATTTGGTGACCCCTTATGACCCTCTTTGGGCTCGATGCCATAGGATTACGAAAATGAGAAACATACGTTTCTAGTTTAATGTTCTTGTATGTTTTTTCAGTGCACGTTGTATGTATATTTCATTTGTGTACATACATGTATACATCAAAGTTTTTAGATTAAGGACGATTCGGGAAAATTTTGAGAGTGTTAGTGAGAATCAATATGGCGATTGTTTTTATCGTGTTAGTCCTTCGATATTAGTGCTTTAAGTATGCCCCAGTGTGATATAAATATCCCCGTATGTACTGCGAACATGCGTACATAGGAAACTTGTCTTAAACTGATGAATCAAGAAAGGATGGGTGAATTTCGTATTATTTTGATACCATGGTCTAGTAGTAGTGATAGCAATGACTGATGTAAAACGTTCAAAACAATTGGTGGATTTATTTCAAATTTATTATCAAAGTAGGTTCCCTCAACTTTAGTCGAATTTAAAGGCGATTTCGAACTTTTGCTAATGTCAAAATTTTTAGAGCTGTAATTAGAGATATTTTGATATCTCGCTGACAAGGGTAACTTGTCAAAGTTTCGTTGTGATCGTGAAGTTCGAGGTCACATAACATTTTTTGAACATTACTTTGATCACTACCGTTGACCTATATATAAAGTATGAAAAGAATCTAGTGAATAGTAGTGAGTTATTCCACCTCGTACGTACGGACGTTCGTTACCGAATACTATATCCCCTGCTTGGCGCTAAACGCGCGGCGGGGGTATAATAATGCAATTAAACTTCAAAGAAAAAACATAAACTTTTTTTTCCATGCTGACCAAAATAGTATCGCACTGTAACAGTCTATTTGTGTTTAGGGTTAATCAAATTTGAAACTTACTTATGCAAATGCATATATGAAGAAAGACTTATATGATAACATCAAGCAGAACAGTTTAGTTATCTCCCGGTTATCCTAACGGGACCAACATGATTTGTTCATCTTTAAAAATTATTATCTTTTGATTTCTATTATAATTCAAGTTAACTACAGCAGTTCAGCTTTGGTTTAATTCTTTGGTTTGGTAAAATTATATCGTTGGTATCTATATCCTCGTTCCCATGGACCTCTTTCCAAAGCACGTGAAAGTATTTTGTATGATTAATTATTTAAGTTGAATGAGATATGATAGCAAACATAAAAGTTTATGGATAGTCAACAGTGATTGAGTAGTTAGATGGATGTGCATAGCTATGGGACATAAATAACTAGTTGTGAAAATGGTTGCATGCACATATTACTTGAAGACATAAACTTGTTATAACCTCAATGACTTCGAATTTTGCAATGGATATAACATTGTGTTCAACAAAACAATAAAATGACATAGACACATGTTTACGTATCATTTGTTTGATGAATGTGTTAATATATATCCGCAATAAAGAAATGACTATCCATAGACATTGTTCTCCTGAAATATTAAGGTGAAATATACGATTGAATAATGAATGGAATTCAATTGTTTTAGTATTTATGATTCCATATTTCTGAGAGTTTGAAATTTGATAAGTCTAAAGAATAGAAATGTTCCCAAAAAAATCGTCATTGTTAAACTTTTTTCTGATTTTAACTGAGATGATAATGAACATATACCAAATTCTTCAATTTGTATGACAACAGCAACTATGATGAATGTGTTAATAATATGGTGTCACGTGTGGCATGGCCACCCATATAATGTTCTAGTATAATTAAACTAGATTATTAGTTAAATATTATTTAAACAACATTTACTCCAGCATACTGGAATATGATTTATACAAATACGATTTATTTTAGCAACCAAATCAAATCTGACATGAAAATTCGTGTCCTGCAAAAATATATTTATGAATAAACGCTTCTAAAGAAATGTAAATATGAATACATCCTGCCTATAGCATCAACTTTCGGAAAGCCTGCCCATGAAATGACCCGGTCGACCAAAAACCCCTTTTATCATGATCAGATTCTTATTAATAGAATACACAAATGTAAGAACATGAAATGAATATTTGGTAAGAAACATCAATAACCCACATAATATTTTATTCGGAGCATCAGCAATGAATACGATATCCTGTTCATTTGAATAATTGATAAGAATATGAGTCATCAAAATATGCCAATTAAATCTTAATCAATCAAGAGTTTTGTCATTGGATGTCGGTATTTTTTTGATTGATATACAGTCAATGCATGTAAGCGGGTTTTTTTGCACAGCGTGACAGCGTTCCTTACGTAAGGATTATTTATATTGTTTATGCTTGTATCCAAGTATAAGAGCAACACAATGTTAAAAATCGCAAAGCTGCATCCCAAAATTAAAAAAAATGTAAGTACTATTTTAATTGTAATTGTAAATAGGATTTAGTTTGGAAGTCAATTGTTTTATTTCACCTGTACTGACAAATCGATCGTTTTCTAGGAATACAATATTCCCTCTGAAATTTATTATTTGATCAGTTGTGCAATATTTCGTATATTGCAAGAAGAAAGAAGGGGTAAAGTCTTCAAAATTACGATTTTTTTAATAATTTAATAAATGTAAATACTCTTCATATGGACTTTATAAGAAAACAATATGTACAAGTACAGTATAAAAAAATACATCACCAATATGTAACATTGCTGATCATTTTTTGATAGTTTACAGAGAAACATAAACAACGATACTTTTTAGAATGTTAACCCCTGGTCAGTTCTGTTCTCCAAACTGTTACCGCTATTTAGAGGTATGAAATTAAATTATGTTACGGTACATAAAATCGACACTTCTAACATAAAAATACAAAGTTATCGGTTCACTTTCACCATTATACAGTGTCTCATTGGCATCACTATTTACAGAATATTTGCACCAACATACGCATATAAGTATAGGTGAACAAACTTCGGGATGGTCATTCTAATAATGAAAATGAATTCCGGACATTACTGGTTTCATGGTTTAATAATTACTTTCTTAAAGACCAATCAGAATCATAATGATCATAATCACTATGAATACTGTCAAGCCACAAATTTGATTTTAAATCTAAGTAATTGTTAGAAGGACATTACCTGATTAAATATCAAAAATAAGTTATAGATAGGAGCATATACTCCAAAATGTGTATCTCTTAGAAGGAGAAGGTCTTTCTTAAGAAAATTAATTTCAACTGCTGTTTAATCATACTTTTAATTGTTGTCAGCCCTTTGAGCCTAGGCCCATTTAACTCTAGAGTGTTTTGAGCCTAGGCTCATCTAACTCTAGAGTTTTTTTTAGCCTAGGCCCATTTAACTCTAGAGTTTTTTTAGCCTAGGCCCATTTAACTCTAGAGTGCTTTGAGCCTAGGCCCATTTAACTCTAGAGTGTTTTGAGCCTAGGCCCATTTAACTCTAGAGTGTTTTGAGCCTAGGCCCATTTAACTCTAGAGTGTTTTGAGCCTAGGCCCATTTAACTCTAGAGTGCTTTGGGCCTAGGCTCATTTAACTCTAGAGTGTTTTGAGCCTAGGCTCATTTAACTCTAGTACTTTTGTCTAAGAATATTCAATTCAGAAAATATATATATATCTGAAAATGAACTAAGACATGAAAAATGTGAAATTATGATTACGTAAATCTTCTTTCACAGAACATTTGGTAGAGTCATTTGAGCCTGATTAGAGTTATTTGAGGCTGGACTCATTTGTGCACTTTGCTAGCCCCATATGACTCTAGAGTCATATGGGGCTAGCCTCAAATAACTCTAGAGTCATATGAGGCGGTAGAGTCATTTGAGACTGTTACACCGGGGCCCCTATTAGAGGAAATACGGTATATCTATTTGACAGAAAACCTCGTTGGTCTTCATTTATTATTTACTTTTTTCATTCGATTGGCAATTGTAGCTGATCCTATCTTATACGATACATTCAAAAGTGATATAGGTCTCAAGTTTTTTTAAAACTGCTTTGGTTTATCTTTTTTTGGAATACATGTTATAAGACCCTGTTTTTGGCTAATAGATAACTCGCCTGTTTTGTAAGACATGTTCAGCGATCGAATCAGAAAGGCATGCAAGTCCAACCAAAAGAATTTGTAAAATTCTACTGTAAAACCTGATGGACCGGGACTTTTTTCGTTTTTCATGTTTTTAAGCGATCTTAAAACCTCATCATATTTTAATTCTCCTTCGAGCAAATCTTTGTCTAAGTCAGTGAGCTTTGGTACCTCACAATGTTAAAAGAGTTCCTCTAGATCGATTGGCGAACAGTTTTGCTTCTTATATATATTTTTATAATAGCATCTAGTTTCGTTTATTATTTCTTTCTTGTTAGAGATGATTTTGTTTTCTTGTGTTTCTAATTTTGTTATAGATTTATTAATAAAATTTCTTTTTTCTAGGGATAAAAAGTATTTTGTCGGTTTTTCTCATTTTTCCTTCCATTCACTTTTGGACCTTAATATCACACCTTCAGCCTTAACGCTAATTATATTTTCCAATTTAAGATTGGCATCGCTTATTCTTTTTACGACTTCTTCTTTTTCAGCCGCGTCTCGACTCTGATCTAAACTTTTATTTAATTTTTAGATTGTTTTGTTAAGGTCTTTTTCATTTTTTTCTCTCTCCCGTTTTCGTTCTGATGAATATTTGATAGTAAAACCTCTTATCATGATAAGTAAAGTTTCAAAGAACAGTTGGTCATTTATTTCAAAAATTGCATTTCCATTATCATCTAACCCTATTTGATACTGTTGTTTTGTTGTATTGACTATTTTCTTAACTTCTTCCACATAGTTCTTATCATAAAGTAATGAATTGTTAAATTTCCAAAACCCTTTCCCCTATCAACATCCAATAATTTCAAAGTTACCCAAGTCATTGAGTGATCCGACTTCAAAGCAGGTTCAATATCTGCATTCTCAATAGATGGTTCTAAATCTCTAGACGAAAGAAAATAATCTTATCTCGACTGTTTAATAGGTTTAGTTTGTCTCCATGTGTGTCGTGTAATATCCTGGTTTAATAGTCGCCAAGGGTCAATGATATCATATTCTTCAATAAATGACAATACAAATTCTCTTGCCTTTTGGTTACTTATATTTTTGTAATTGAATAAATCTAGGTCAGGGTTCTGTATAAGATTCCAGTCTCCACAAATCGTGAAATGGTCAGAGTCGAATTCTGCAATAGTTTCAAAAAGGTTTTCATAAAAAGAAGGACTGTCTGTATTAGGTCCATACAAAGTTATCAGAGTTAATGTTTTTTTTAAATATTTCGATCTTAAGTGCAAGGTAATTTCCATTTGCTTTATCTTGTTTTTTGCTATCATATTGAAGTCAATTTTTTCATTAAACAGTATCGCTACTCCACGAGCATTGCTTTTATAAGAACAAAAGAAACATTTTGTCGAGCCCCATTTTCTCTGTATTACTTGTTCAATTTCTGGAGTAAAATGGGTGTCTTGGAGACAATAGATATCTGCTTTTTTTTGTTTAAGATTTGAAAATACCTCGACACGTTTTTTTTTATTTTTTAGTCCTTGACAATTTGAAGTAACAATTTTTAGACTACCATTCATTTTTATTTATTACAATGAAGTTGTCGTTGCTAATAAAGTAAAGCATGTATATGTACCGTTGTAAAAGTAATGGAATGGGAGAACGTAAATACAGGGGGAAAAAAAGAGATATGTACAAGAGCGAAGAGAAACTGAAAGGTAAGGTTATATACAAAAGTATAGGATAGATCATTTGTCATAGGAGAGAGAGACTACTATAGGATGCGTTATTGATTTTTTCATACGAGCCGCGTGTAAGAGGTAAAGGCTCGTGCTTTTCAAGCGTGCGTGTTTGTCGCTAAAGGCGTGCATGATAAGCATGCATGTTATGGGAGTTATGTTTATGGTGTTTTTTCCAGAATGTTTGACATCAGTCTAATTTATCAGTTAAGGATACTGTGTATTTGGGAAGGTATCTAAATGTGAGTATTACATATTGTTAATACCATTGTAGTCTAGTAAAATATCACCTTTGTTTAACCAGTAAGTGAACATCAAAACAGGATGAGTATCAAGACACATATGAATGTAAACAAATGACTTTGGAATAAAAACATAATCATATACATACATACCTACATACATACATACGTACACCATACATGCACATACATATATATGTATAAGGTACTCAGTTAGTATATAAATAACAATGCACATACACACATCTACATATAGTTGAATATGTGTATCTGTATTATATTCTTTATAATGATTTAAGGTTTTAGAATCATAGGAAAACAAATGGTTATCATTTCAGGACAAAGCTGTGACACTAAACATCCACAACTATGCAGTACATGTACATAAATACATACATACAATTGGTCACTAAGTATATTAGGTCATCCTTGCACATGCACATAGATACACATACATCACAATGTTATTTTATTGTATTTTATTCAATGAGAAGAAATGAAGTGGCAAAAAAGTCTAGATGACTTTTGTAAATGCCAATCAACAACGCATGTATGGTTCACATTTATATGTTTAAATGATGATAAATTTATGAACACAATAATCATAATGTATATGTGTGCGTGTACAGTGCAACAATTTTCATGTAAAGTTCAGTGAGCGTGTTCAGTTGTTGACCAATCCAGTTCATGCATTTATACATGAAATAAATTTCATAAAACTCATATAGCAAGTGAAAATGGTTTGTATTGCATTGCATCATATAGCCTCATATAACCTTTTATGTTTATGTTCTTACACTTTTGGATATACTTTGTCACTGATATCAAACGTGACAGCAACAAAGAAACGTTGAATGAAATGTGAGTCGTAACCATGATATTTTCACCAAACACGCATACATCTTTTCAGGAAATCGATGTCGTAATATTACCCCTCTAATGCATTTTATGAAACCATTTAGTAGCATTTAAATTATATTATTATATATTGGTATTCAGAAACTTGGTAAACGACGACTTTCTCTATGAAATATTGTAACAAACTTGTTGAAATCACAATCACATTACATGCAGTATAGCAATGATAAATGTGTGTGTGTACCTGTAACCCTGTTTGTAATCTTTTAATGGCTTCTTGAAATACATGCCGTTAAAGTAATACACACGTGTTCTTACATTTACATTTAATCCCGTATGTGAAGTTTTAATGTAGAAGTAGATTCCGAAAGATTGTATCAACAACCTGTCAAATAATTGATAATTGAGTTGAAAATATTTCTTTTAATTACGTTTCGAGATGTTACTAATAATATTTATAGAATGTGTAAAAATTTACTCTTCAAATACGACATCAGAAGCGTGAACAACTCAGGACAAGGTGTACATGTTGGTGTGCAGTGAGATGAAACAGCCAATCAGCGATCGCGTGTCAAAAGGGGAAATCCCCCGCCTAGACATTGACGAGCTCGCTCAGTAGAAGCCCAGTTTGATTCACGTGACCGTGTTACCCATAAAATCAATTACGTAACGGGCTCGCTCTGGCGACTTGTCTCCCTTTAATTTTAATGATATACCATAAAGTTAGTCTATAAACATTTATTCCCTTAAACTACGAACTCCTACGAATTCACCGGCCGATCCTCCTACGAATCTACCGAAATATACTCCTACGAACTGGTCTGGCCTACGAATTCACCTACACCCAAAATACATATGCATACTGAATAAAATATGATGAGACATGTATTGTAAATAAACAAAATATGAAATGCAAGATGACATATAATTTCATTATCATTATTTGTCGTTATTTTCCGGATACATATATCCGGTTTTGAAATACATGTACCCATTCCTGAAACACTTATCGGCGGTCGAAATGAGTCAAATATCCTCTTATTAACCTTCGGGTGAACCAGCGGCCGAACTGGATTACTTCGAGCTGCCGAACTGGCCTAGCGGCCGGACCGGGTGTATTCCGAACAATGTACACTCGTTTTAGATCTCTTTTTATTGATTCAGGAGTATTATTTAGCCATTGGTAACACTAATTTACCTTTTCATAAGGTCACTTTTATTTCAGTAAGAAAATGTGCTAAAGCGCCTTTAAAGGTGTGAGACAGTTTATGAATGACATATGAACATATGATGTGTATATTGTATAGTCTCATCTAAGATCGTGATGTCGTGTCTTGCTTTTCGATTTGTAGGCGTTACAACTTTGGTAAGGAAAATAATAATCAACTCGTTGCTCGGAATTACAAACTATCTGTCCTCCAGGAATTATTATGTCAAACTCTTGCTAAAGCTCGGAGTTTATCACAATAATTAACAGTTCAGTAATCAGTTATTCCGAGCAAGGAGTTGATTATTTTTTTAAATATTTCATGGCAGGTGAATATATATGTATCATCCCAACTGCGTATCCGTCCCATCTTAACCCATCTTAAGATGGGACGGGGTGTAATGAAATATGCAAGTAATATTTTTATTTAAATATGAAGTTTGGTAATAACGTGTTTTCATAGGTCATTTAGATATAAACTTTAAGAACCTACAATGAAAATTCACTTTGATGTTTATTTACTTGACTTATTGACTAGGATTCATCTGCTCTCCTCTGGGAGTCAATAAATATATCATACGTTGGTCTAAAAAATGATTTTAACACAGATTAATCGCATAAATAAATACAGTTTGCAAACAACTTTAGCAAAATTTAAAATGCCATCGCTTTTTAAATATTTCACAGTCGTTATATTTATGATGAAACTTTATAAATGGAGTGGAACGGGGTAAACTCAAATCAAATAACGTATACGATTTATTGTTCCACAGTTACTTATTTTAAGATACGGCTGATATAAACACAATTATATTTTTAATACATATACAAAAGTAAAAAACACTGTTCAATACATTGCCCCTCCTATACACTATACACGATCACAGTCCACAGGCTATATCCTGGTCACACTCATGAAATCACACTTCACAGGCAGTATGCTGGTCACACTCATGGGATCACAGTCCAAAGGCAGTACACTCATAGTAAATACTAAGTCAGTCACATCCTAAAAGAACTACATTCTTCCGATCATAAAACAAATACAAAGTTTCAGAGTACAAGTACAAGTCTCACCAATATCATACAACACATGATCATAAACCTTATTTGGAAAACCTGTAGAGCAGAAAAGAAAAGAAACAATAAATATCTTAAACATAACAATACAAAGAAAGAGGGAAAAAAACTGTGCCACGTGTTTTTAGAGTGGCCACCAAAGCTAGCACCATGCAGTGAGCTTAACATAAACATAATAAAATATGAAAATTCGTTACAAGATCCCCCATACTACTGTAAGTTGTTCCTTATTTACCCATATATCTAACATACGTCCTAGCTAAAATCTTATACCAAAGCATGGTTAAAGAACTTAACAATCTTGGCCGATAATCAATAGGGAAAGTCAACCAGATACAAATTTTTCATATGAAATCATACAATTCATACAAAAGTACTAAAAACCATACTCTAAGACTATGATATACACTCAGTCTTAGTCTCAGAAAGCCAAACAAATACAAGGCTTTCACATGAACTCATACAATATCATACAAAAATACTAAAAGTCATACTGGCTCTAACAAGGCATACCGAAATACCAATTCCTGTATAAACATATCATACAGATGCAAATCTCCACACAACATCTAGATTTTAACCTGATGAACCCAGACAACTCCGTCAAATTCAAACAACCCTCTGAATCCAACAAAATCACAAAAGCAAGCTTTTTACATACAATCCGACTTCTGATTCGAACCTGACCAATCAGAACTAATATGTAAAAGACAAAGGTTTCAACAAATGGTAGTTTTTGAAAAGAATAATCAATCCGAGTTTGCCAGTCACAGATCTAAAAGATTCACTCACACATTTAGGTCTAACACAAAGAAGGCGTCCCCTCTCACACTCTGTATCAGCTCATTCTGTGACTCGCACAAACTCAAGGAAAGATTTTAACACTAAAATTTTGATTGCAAATCCACGGGTCGAACGTCTTACCGAACGAAATCCTGGTACCTAGGATTCGGACGGACTTGGCGACCGACTCTAGTTACAACCCTACGATCTGACACAGCCGACTCCACGGGACTCGAACTGAGGTCCTGAACACTCACCGCAGGAAGCTCATCCCTAAATCCACTAAAAGATCCCCCACTACTGGTTTCAAAATCAAATTCAGCACCAGCCGGTACCATAAACACACTAGACTCACTTTCTGACCCTACCCCTCTGGTCGAAACATTCCCAGGAGAACCCACTTCACCGACCACAAAGGAACCACCAGAAACCTCCGGAGGCAAGTCACTGCCCTACGGCACACTGGAAGAGCCTAAACTCCCCGACACCACCGAATCGTCAGAAACCACAACCCTCTGAGAACGGTCCCCTTCTGCGAGAACACAAATGGAACCAACAGTCCCTGATTCATCAGGAACCTCCTCGATCACTGAAAGGGCTGGGTCTGGCCCAACAGGTACCCTGGATCTAATGTAGTATTTAAGTTGAGGCCCTGCATCCTCGGAAACCTCACCCCTGTCAGTCTCTACCGTGCGACTAACACCTGGTATATCTGTTGGAATTCCAACCTCTACCTCCTGCTCTACGGAATGAGAGACTCCAGCCTTAACCTTCTTCAGACGGTTAACATGTACCACCTCATGACGCACACGACCATTGACCTTACCCTTAATCCTCATCACAACCCAAGGTCGAGATAACTTCCTAGACCGTCCTTTGTTTACCCTAGGGTAATGTAGCCAGACCAAATCGCCCACACCTAAAGACTATTCCTTAGCCTGCTTATCATAATGAAACTTCTGCCTCTTATGACTAGCCTCTAAACTACATGCCACCGACTGAAAAGCTTTCTGAAATCCAGACTTCAACTCCCTAACATATCTAGGAACGGTGACCTCTTCCTCAACTGGGGAACCAGACACAATGTCTACAGGCAAACTAACCTCCCTGCCAAAAAACAAGATAGTTGGGAGAAAACCCGGTAGAAGCCTGCTCTGCACACCTAAAAGACATGAGTACCTTTGGAAGATGTAAATCCCAATCCCTCTGGTTATCCTGAACATACTGGCTGAGCATTTCAGACAAAGTCCTGTTAAATATCTCTACCAACCCATCACTCATAGGGTGATAGGGGGTAGTACAGGTCTTCTTAATTCCCAATTCCACACACATAGCCTGGAACACTTTAGACTCAAAATTAGCTCCCTGATCAGAGTGTAAAGTCCCTGGCATACCGAACCTAAACACGAACTCATCTACCAGTTTTCTAGCCATAGTCTCGGTTTCGGTTAGGAATAGCGTAAGCTTCTACCCACTTCGTGAAATAATCTTGCGTGACTAAGATGTACTTATTTCCACCTTGAGATGTAGGCCAAGGTCCAGAAATGTCAATTGCAATACGCTGAAATGGGTATCCTGAAGTAAAACTACGCAAACCGGCCTTCGTCTGAGGAATTGGAGCTTTTCTACGTGCACAAGCCTCACAAGATCTTACCCACACCTCTACGTCTTTCCTCAATTTTGGTCAATAATACCGAGCTCTAACTTTAGAGATAGTCTTCCTGAACCCGAGATGACCCCCACCTGCTACAGACTCGTGGAAACCCCTGAACACCTCATTCACGATAGGTGAAGGAATCACTGCTTGCATCCTACCAGTACCCTCCAATTGTCTCATAAAACCCCATTACTGATCTTCAGTTAGTCCCACTGATCGAGCAAAATTTCAACAAACTCAGTGACTGGACAAGAAACAAGAGAGATTTGACCTGACTCAACTGCCTGATACAAGGATCCTAAACTCTCTCTCTGAGCCTGCTCTAAAGGCGACTGAACTGTAGTGGCTAACACTTCTACCCGATGACACTGACGACAAGGTAATTGAGACAATGTATCCGCATTACTATGTTTAAGCCCAGGCCTATGTTTAATCTCAAAATCATAAGGAGCTAAAGCCTCTAGCCATCTGGCTACCTGTCCTTCTGGTGCCTTGAATCTCATAAGCCATGTCAAGGACCCATGGTCCGTTCGAATCAGAAACTTCCTTCTAAGCAGGAAATGACGAAAATAAGCTGTCCCCTCAACTACTGCGAGAAGCTCACGCCTAGTGACGCAGTAATTCCTTTCCGGCTTTGACAAAGTACGGCTACCATACGCTACCACCCTTTCTTTTCCATCTACTACCTGCCTCAAAACATACCCCAGTCCTTCGTTACTGGCGTCGGTGTCTAAGATAAAGTCCTTAGTGAAATCAGGATAAACCAAGACTGGCGCTGATATTAAAGCCTCCTCAAGCCTACTGACAGATTCCTGACATGCTTCACTCCACTCGAACCTTACATTCGAACCTTTTCCGTTAACTTAGTCAAAGGCTTAGCTATACTGGAGAAATCCCGAATGGACTTCCTATAGTAGGAAGCCAGTCCGTGAAAAACTCCGTATTTCTGACACGGGTTAGGAGAAACCCCCTCAGCTGAAACTCTATGCCCTAGGTACGAAACTTCCTTGGCACAAAAAGTGCACTTAGCCGGTTTAATTTTGAGCCCATTCTCTCTGAGTCTATCTAAAACTTGTGCTAGATGATCGAGATGTTCCTCAGATGTCTTTGAATAGATTATGATGTCATCGATGTAGACTAGACAAATTTTCCACTGTAACCCTGCCAATACACAATCCATCAACCGCTGAAAAGTCCCTGGTGCGTTACACAAACCGAACGGCATAACATTGAATTCATAGAGCCTACCTAACGTGGCAAACGCTGTCTTCTCTCTATCCTCGGGGCATACCTCCACTTGCCAATATCCTGACGCCAAATCTAACGAAGAATACCAGGAAGACCCTGCCAACTGATCTAAAGAATCATCTATCCTGGGGAGAGGGTAGGCCAATTTAATACTAACATCGTTAAGCAACGAAAATCTACGCAGAACCTAGTAGAACCATCTGGCTTACTGACTAACACGATGGGTGAAGCCCACGGTGATTCAGAGTCTTGAATGATACCATCCTGTTTCATACGATCTACCAACTCCCTAACTTCTGGCTGTCTATGATATGGTAACCTACGTGGAGCCTGCTTAATTGGTCTAGCATCCCCTGTCCGTATCTCATGTTGAACCCGAGCGGTTCTACCCAAATCATGTGACCCCCATAGAAAATATTTCTGAGTACGAAGCCAAAAGAACATCAAACTTCTGCCTATGTTCTACCGAAAGATCTCCCACTTTGTAACTATCCAAGTTAGGCTTATCAGAAACTGACATAGGCTTAACCTGCTTCTTCTGTACCAATTCCATAAAGACGCCAATTTGAGTGCCCTTGGGAATGGTTAAGTCCGAACTGATCGCATTAACCACCCTAACCGGCACTACGTTATCTTTTGGCTGAACCGTAACACGAGCTATCATAAGTTGACTTGACCTTTCAAAGCTAGGCTGACCTTCAACTAAACCCTCACGGCTAAAGTCCCCATCCAACTTCGACGGAAATATCATCTCGTGTCCGAACACCAAACTGTACTGCCTTGCTAACTTCCTGCATGGGAACACTGCTACCTGAAGCTAACTTCAACCTATTCTTATACATGTCCACCGTAACTCCATACCTCTTACAGAATTCGGCACCCAAAAATCCATCATAGGACAAACCCCTGACCACAGCAAAATAGCAAGACACTCTATTCTTACCCAAAGTCAACAACAACTGCACGAGTCCTAAAGTCTGCAAGTTTCCATTTCCAAAACCACTTAAATTTGCATCTAAGGACTGAATCACTGGACTAGGGTGTAGGCGATTGTAAAAGGCCTCACTAATCAAACTAATGCGGGCCCCCGTTATCCACCATAAGCTGAGCGAAAACGTCATTCAACCGTCCGGTAACAAAATACTGCGGACAATCCAAAAATTTTGATGACCCGGGAATAACACTAGGACCTGCTTCCTTAATACCGGCTGACAAATGGGCCTCGTTGGCAGCCTGCATTAGTTTGGAACCAAATCTATCCCCCGAAAACCTTGACCCACATGTCCTGGCTAGATGCCCCTGCTCCCCACAAACATAACATGCTCCGTTCTTTCGATAACACTGATCAACTACATGTCCACTCATCCCACAGAACACACACTTCTTCGGAGGTGGTCCGCTGGTAGCGGCTGCCTGACTAGTTCTAATAGCGGCCAACTCCCCCTTCAGCTGGCTGATCTGATGACAAAGCTCCTCTACCATCTCCTTACAACCGGTCTTATCACTGGACTCCACCTCGGTCGAAGCTTGCAACAACCTACAGTTTCCCCTATCTGCCACTTCTATAGCCTCCCACTCTGTGGGGAACGCGACTGCCTGATCTAAAGTCTGCAGTTTAGTATGCCTCATTTTTAACCTCAACTCACGGTTCCCTAGCTTGCTGATGAATTCATTAACACTCATCGTCTCCCTAGCTAACGAGGTGAGATCGGCAAAAGCCGTACGACACAACTTGCGGAGTCTAAAACGGTTAGTCAGAGCAGTCTTTACAAGAACATAACTGTTACGGAACTCTGATGCCAGGTCAAAATAAATTCCAAGGGCCCTTCCTGTGAGTCTTATTCCCAAAAACCTTCCCCTCTGAACGTTATTCCACCCATTTAGATCCCCGAACATCTCAAAGGTATCTATCCAATCTTCCACCTTCTCTCCGGCAACAAAGTACTACTCAAGGACCCTGGAGCAGCCCCACCAACCATGTCATTATCTCTAGGCGATGAGGACATCAAACCGAAGCTCTTGGGAGTCTGTGAATCAAGTTCATCAGACAAGGAATACTGACCCAACTTATCCCCACCAGTAGCCATATTGAGAGTCTCATTAAGCTGTGAACTACACACAAAATAACTAACTTATCACAAAGCACTGACTTATCATAAACCAACGTACAAATCCGAAACCAACAAACCAAATGCAAAGAGAACACCTGCCGTATTACAGACCAACTTACGGATTACGAACTGACAAACTAAATGCAAAGGGAACACCTGACTTATTACGGACCAACTTACGGATCATGAACTGCATACTAAATTACAAAAAATGCTGACCTATTACAAAATATTAACTATGACCTAGTATGACAATATCCAATTACAAAGAGATAACTCTATCAAGACCAACTTATAACAAACCTAGTATCAATGCCAAAATTACCATATCGAAATATCAAATTACTCTAACTTACTCTATCAGAATATCAAACTATTCTAACTTACTCTGTTAAATATCAACTTACTCTAACGTAATCTATCAAATACCAACAAACTCTAACGAAACTTATCAAATATCAACGAACTCTAACGTAATCTATCAAATACCAACAAACTCTAACGTAACTTATCAAATATCAACGAACTCTAACGTAATCTATCAAATATCAACTAACTCTCACGTAATCTATCAAATATCAAATTATCTAAATTAACCTATCAAATATCAGATTATTCTAACCTAAACTATCAAATGTCAACTTATTCTAACTTATGCAGGTCTAAGAACTTATATCTCAAATAATCTTAATATAAAAAAAACCTATGTACTAATTAATTACTGTCTAAAAGTAGCCAAGATTATTTATGTTATCTATCAAACTAACCTACACTATCAAACTATAACACAATGTAGACCTAATTGAATTTTATACCAGGAAAGAGAAATCTTAAGTATTATTACTGCATGGTGCTAACTAACTAATATCAACACACAAAAAAAACCGAAGAAGGCCGTTACTCCACACTCGTATATACCTTTTCTGTCAGTCACAACTAATCTACCTAATCTAAACTAAACTAACTTAAACTAACTAAACTTACCTAACCTGAACATGTGAAAATAATTACGAGAGATCTGTTCTGAGTGGTCTAGTCTACCTGGTTTCATACACACAAACTTTCGTCTATAAATATGACGATTTATCCTGCCGACGACGCAAATGTGAAACTTATTTCTTACCCGCCCCAGGAATGTAAGTTCCTGATCTCACATAAAAGGTTAACCCCTAACATGTGTGTGTGAAACCGGTAGCCACACCCTCCGACCAGACCTTCGCATGCAAGAAAGGGAAACAACACCAAATATCTGCTCTACATATTTATTTAGTACATGCAATATATATATCAGGGTCTCAGTCTTTGTGTAGACGTATTCAGCCCATGCAATATATATATCAGTGTCTCAGTCTTTGTGTAGACTTATTCAATACATGCAATATATATACCAGGTTCTCAGTCTTTATAAAGACTTATTAAGCACGTGCATATCATATCACATGTCAGCAAAATACAGGCTCTGATTAGTCACTCATACCTGGTCAAATACACTTCCGAGATGTGTTTATATAACACGCAAATACAAAAGTACGGGCAAGCATAAGCCGAGTGAGGTTCGAAAAAATGTGTCAACAAATACAGACTCTGAATAGTCATTCAAACAGGGTCAAATACACTTCCGAGATGTGTTTATATAACACGCAAATACAGAAATACGGGCAAGCACAAACCGAATGAGGTTCACATAATGTGTCAACAAATACAGACTCTGAATAGTTACTCAAACATGGTCAAATACACTTTCGAGATGTGTTTATATAACACGCAAATACAGAAATACGAGCAAGCATAAGCCGAATGAGGTTCACAAAATGTGTCAACAAGTACAGACTCTGAATAGTCACTCAAACATGGTCAAATACACTTGCGAGATATACGAGGGTACGAGTTCGTTTTGGGTACGGGTTTTCCTACAGCCGTTTATTTAACACTCAAATACAGAAGTTAGGCAAATATGAAACAAAAGGTATTCGCACAAGATGTCGGCAAATAAGCTTATGAATATATTTACGGTCCGTAGAAAAACAAGGTGGCGGACTCGACCCACACGTGGTCTGGAACTCACCACGTCATGTCATAAATGACAATGGCAAAGTTAATTTTTTCATAGGAAGAATCATATTTAAAGATACAAGACAATACTAGGATGTGACTGACAGAAAACTAACTAATTACCTGATTAACATAATATGTGTGTGAAGTAACGACATTCTTCATTAGGACCCCTCGCACGTGTGAGGGTCTACTTTCTAACCTGGGCTTTTATAGCCTAACGTGACGTCTCACAACTTCCGTTGTGTCAGATAAATTAGTTCCACATGAAACCGTGACAGTCCCTTATGGAAACAGCCGAAGTACTTTGAATGTTCAACTTCCACATGCCTGACGCATGCGCGAACGGAAGCTACATCCTGGATCATCACTGACTGTCAACAAACACCGGAGGAAAACCCCAGCACTCATATCAACTCGTGTTGACAGAGGCCAAACAAAATGTCAGTCCAGTACTAACATCACTTCTGGGAGGTAAAAACAGTGCGTTACAATATACATTTTAATCAATGCAGTAATGATACTGTTGACATGTGTAAATATGTGTAAATATGTGTAAATAAATGTAAAATGATATACATTTGTGTATGATGTATGATTTGATATATAAAAACAGAAAGAAATAAAAGATATATAGTAAAATCTAGTTTTCTTTTCCTTCTAGGTGCCCACTAGTTTTCCCACACCCACCTAATCCTACTCCGCTTAACACACGAATCCACTCAAGTCTTAATTAGCCAAAATCCCTAAAATTTAAAAAGTGGGCACAGTGATGTACCACCCTGAGTCCTTCATAAGCCTCAAGTTATCAGTTATGAATGGACACCAATTAGGCCACGCTCACTGGTGTGAGGGTTAAACAACATATAGAGTGCATATTGTCTAAACGCGATGTTACCATGTTTGTTTAATATTATCTAGTTACTTCATTGATTGAATAAAAGAATACACCTGTGATTGATTTAAAACTACCAACTCTTACATCTTATTTCATTGATATAAAGAGTTAGCCAATCCAAATGTAAATTGTTCAGCATAACTAAAACAATTAAAACTATTGTAATTATGCCAAAGAAATATGTTCCCAAGTTCGATATTCATATTCAAATATAAACTGTTAACTGTATAAGTGTGACAAACATTCAGTATTGCGGCATTAAGCCATTGTGTCTAGTAACTCATTAAATATTAAAACTAACATTTTGATATACAATAAAAATATTCTTATACTATAAGTAATTAACTAACTGCATTGACACATACACTAATATCAAATGTCCCGATTTACGTCCAAATCATCTCACTCGACTTGCATATGTTTCACCTAACGCCAATATTTTACAATAACTCGTTTTCAATGAAACTCGAGCAACGGCTTAATACACGATGAGAAACCGAATTCATGCGCCAAATGTACATGTATGCCAGTTATATGTTCCATTGTCCGGTTTTCGATCATAATCAAGACTAAACACTGAACAGATTGCCAATAAAACAGCAATTTTCGACAACAGTCATTAGTTCTCGATAAAATAACACCCATGGTAACTTTTTACCTATGTAACTACAATAGCATACGGAGTATCCCTTTAAACAATGTTTGTATCTATCCGGCCATGACACACTCGGCTCTGACACTGTAGCTTAGCAAAGTTTTTAATAATTGTCGCAATTATTGAACATTTTATCATCAAAGTCTTTGAAATATTAAAATAATCATTTCAAGATGTCATTTGTGTATTTCATTTCATTAAACTTCAATAAGCTGTAATTCTCGCAATGCCGCTCAGCTCTGATAAAACCGACTGTCGGCAAATCAACTGTTTTGTTTATTAGAGCTAGATACAAACTCTATTTTTTTTTCACAATGATTAATAAATCTCTTATTAAATTATTTAAAATATAGAAATATAGATTTCAAGATGTCATTTGCATATGTTTGGATAACACAAGTTTGGTTATTTACAGAACAATCCGCTCTGATAATTCAGATTTTGTGTATTTGTAGATTATTTGTCTGTTTGAGTGGCAAACAAATTTTTTATATTTTTTCTGAATCATAAATATTTTTATCATCAAAATATTTGTTATATTGAAATAAACATTTCGAGATGATATCTTGATATGTTTTAACAAAATTTTTTGATCACAATTGATTTTATTCACCGACCGCGACTCTCAGCTCTGAGAAAGTTACTGGATTATTTGTCAGTTTGAGCAGCAAACAAAGTTTTTAAAACTGTTCTCAATTATTAAATATGTTATCATCAAAGTGTTTGAAATAGTAAAATAGAAGTTTTAAGATGACATTTGTATATATTTAAGTTACAACAATTTGTTTTATGAATTATGAAAAACGATTCATTTGAAAACCGACTGTCGGTAAAATCAACTGTATTATCAATTAGAGAGTCAAAGTTTTTATTTTTTGTCACAATTATCTAAAATTATATCATCAAATTATCTAAAACACTAAAATAAACATTTCAAGATGTCGTTTGTATAGTTTTCGAAAACAATAAGTTTTTATTTACAGAACAATCCGTTCTAAATAATCCAGATTTATGGTCGGTTTTGAGTAGCAATCAAAGTTTTAAAAAATCGTAACAATTATCAAATATTTTATCATCAGTGTATCTAAAACAATAAAATAAACATTTCAAGATGTCATTTGTTTATGTTTTGATGATAACAAAGTTGTATATTTGCAGGTCCCGCCATGACTCTCGACACAAAGAGAGTTAACAGATATCTACAAGTTGTAGACGGACTTGAGCTGAACAACATGGAGACGAGTGGATACAGACCGAGACACCTCTTGTTCAAGCTCTTTGGGCTGAACAAAATGAAGAGGAGTGGACACACAGACAGACCGGGACGCTTCTTGGACTTCATGGGGACTTGTAGTAGTCCGGTCCCCGTCCCTCCCTCCCCCTCCCCTTTCTCCCTCCCATCTTACTGGGAGACACACAACACACTTACTTGGAAGAAGAGTGTCGAGTGGCTCCTGAAGATGGGGGTTGTTGTTGGACGGGGTAATCTGGACGAGGGGGACTGTGTTTCTGATCTCCCCAACTCTTTCTGTGTAACTGTGATGGACGAGTGTCACCTTCACCCAGACAGATTCTGTATCCAGGTGTTGAGGAGAGATCAGGAGGACAGGAGACATCAGGTTGGTGAGTGTGTCACTCTCTCCCGCCCCACATCTGGTGACAAACTTAGCTTCAAGTTTGGTTTGTTGCTGGATGTGAGACGGGGGAGAGTGGCCCTCATTGATGTTGAGAGGGGGAAGCTGTTGTGTAAAGAGAACGTCAAGTTCACCGAGTGGGTTTTCCCCATGTTTTACGTTGCTCCAAAGAGCGACCACTGTGCTACAAGAATGAGACTGGTCAGCGGACGCGAGATTTCCATCACTGACCAGAAAATAGATCTTATTCAGCAGGCCTTGTTTGATTAAACAAACTTTGACGTTGTTTTGATATGTTGTAAATTATGTAAAAACAAATAAGTATTTTAGTTTGACAGAATAACGTGTTGTTCTATTTTTAGCTATGACTTGATCTGATCTGTTGTTCTATTTTTAGCTGTAACCTGATCTGTAAGATAGAACTGTAAATGATCCGATGTGTAAAAAAGTGATTGATATAAGATTGAAAATGTTCTCAGTGTTTATCTTTTGAGCTAATATGAATAACAAATACACATTTGAACACTTTTTATTCAATTTTAAAAAGATAAATTCTCAAATTTGAACTCTTAGAAATGTCTGTATGTAATCACATCTGGTTCAGTGAAGTTCTCCTTGTCACAAACAGACGATTTGTTTAAAAATTGTCAAATATTTGTTTCAAAGTATCAACATTGTATTTATCAAAACATAACGTGAAAAACAAGTCCACGTCTTCATATTTTTAAACATTGTTTATATAGTTTTTCTTTTGATTTGCCGGTAAAACCTGACCTGTGAGATAGATTATTGAATGTACTGAAGTGTGTAAAGTTACATTTTTTCGTTTGAAAATACTCTCATTACATTTCTTCTCACATAACAGGAAGAACAAATATACATTAGTTCATGTTTTGATCACTTTTTAAGAATAATTTCTCAAATTTTAACACTGAGAAATGAAGCGGCCGTAAAATGTGTAATTCTCCTCCCTGTAACAAACAAATGATTTGTTAAAAAATGTCAAATATCTGTTTGAAAGTATCACCATTGTATACACTATTGAAGAACATGAAAAACAAGACCACAACTTCACACTTTAAACTTATGTTTAACATTTTTGGTTTGTTACAAATTGGAATAACATCAAAGTGGCCAACCTGAATCACAACTCAACTATCAATGTAAATATGTTCTACAAAACATGGATATGAAACAGATATCTACAAACTTGACAACTCTAGACAATAATTCTAAGCTGTTTGTAGGAATGTACTTACATTATAAATAATAGTTGTACTTGATTTAGGTACTGCAGAGTTCTAAAAGCTTGTAAAATATGTTAGTCATTAACATTATTACAATTTTTAAATGCCAGAATGTAAAAGTATTGCCTATTCAATTTGAACATTTTTTGACAAAGTGTCTAACAAGAACTGATGGCATTTTCCTAAATTTATTTTTTATAACAATGTTTTTATTGAAACAGCGGTTGTTGTGACCCAAATTGTAATAATTGTTCCTAATTATAATACCTGCTCCAAATTGTAATACAAACAAAACTTGTAACAATTCCATTTCATGAAAATGTACTGTCAAACTGCTCAAAATTGTAATAAAAACTGCTGTAAAATGTAATAACTGTGGTGAAGCTACATCTCCTGTTGATGAAAATTAAAATATGAGAGTTGATGAAAATGAAGATATAGGAGCTGATTTAGATGTAGGTATAAGAGTTGATGTAGATGTTGATATAAGAGTTGATGTTAATGTAGGCGCTGATGTGGATGTAGGTATAAGAGTTGATGTATATGTAAGTGTTGATGAAGATGTTGGTATAAGAGTTGATGTATATGTAAGTGTTGATGTAGATGTTGGTATAAGATTTGATGTATATGTAAGGGTTGATGTGGATGTAGGTATAAGCATTGATGTATATGTAAGGGTTGATGTGGATGTTGATATAAGAGTTGGTGTATATATAAGGGTTGATGTGGATGTAGGTATAAGCATTGATGTATATGTAAGCGTTGATGTTGATGTAGGTATAAGAGTTGATGTAGATGTAGACTTAGATGTAGATGCAGATGTAAATCGACATGTAGATATTGGTGATGATTTTGCTAAGATGTAGGTGAAAATATACGAATTGATTTTAATGTAGATATACTTTGTAAGCGTTGATGTGGATGAAGGTATAATAGTTGATGGAGCTGTAGAAAACTTGATGTACCGGAGTTGATGATGTAGATTTAGATACATATGTAAATGAACATTTAGATGTAGGTGATGATTGATATGTAGGTATTGATGAATGAAAATATGTAAGAGTAGATGTAGATGTAGATATAAGAGTCGATGTAGCTGTAGAAAACTTGATGTATCAGAGTTGATGTAGATGTAGATACATATGTCAATGAACATGTATATGTAGGTGTTGATTGATATGTAGGTATTGATGAATGAAAATATGTAAGAGTAGATGTACATGTAGATATAAGAGTTGAATAAGATGGTGAGAGGGGGAGGGTCATGAACAAATATACACTCACAAGGGGAGGGTCATGAAAAATTAAAAAGGTTTGGGGAGGGTCATATTAAGAGAGACAGTAATAAAACAATTTGTTTAGTCTTGAAAGAGGGCATGAAAAAGTATTGCAAAGCATTTGATAAACTGGAAAAAGGTGTTCAGAATTTGAAATTCTTAAGGAGACAGCTTGATATTAAAAACTGATGCTAGTATATAAGCCCCCCGTGAATTCTGTCCTTCGTTCATTGTTATTCATAGAATAAAATGTGGGAAAGCAGTTTTACTGAACTGACAGTTTTTTTCACACAGGTAGTTTTTTTGCTACAGTTTGCTATATTTTAACAGCACAGTCACTAAGTCTTTGTAGGCATATAACGTTAAAACAGTCAAAATAAAAGCATTTGAAATAATATAAAAGCCAATCTGAATGATACAGTTATAAATATGATAGAAATAAAATAAAATCTTGAAACATTGGAAAATTACTTGAGTTTTGCAAATTTCTGACTACATACATATATTTAAACTATATTAAACAGGTATAAAAATGAATGCCAATGTTGATATTTGAAGACTGTTTTGTCAATAGACCAATTGTCTGAAAAGATAAGGATATTAAGTGAATCGATTTGAAGTGGGAGTTGGGAGTGGGGGATGAGATTATTGTGGTACCAGTGAACAAGTCTAATAAGACAAAACGATAGAGGTCACACCTTTAAAATATATGTGTAAGAAACAGTTTTATGAATCTCAATTTCTTATCTTTTGTATGCACAATGTTTTCTTTCAGGAGAATGGTGAACTTTAAACACATACTTGTTACTTATTCCTTTGAATGTAACGGTCTTTAATAATTAACTTTTGTGTAGACAAATGTGGGTTGAAAATTGTTAATTTGATGATTGAGTAATGATTGTTGTTTAACATAGTCTTTACCTTTAGTCTTGAGTTAATAGTCTTAACCTGAGAGATATATATTGAATAATGCAATAATTGTATCTGATCAGCTATAGAGCCAATTGCTCTGTTTTTACAGATCCTTTTAACCCTAAATGCTACACATCATGTTAAATTCATTACTGGTATGATAAATGTGTATTTTTCAACATTCTATTGACTCTTTTTTCGAAGGAAAATCTGTCTTTAAAGTGTCAAATAAAAGTTGTTTAAATGCAGAACCAAATATATCTTCAGAAGGCCAATTTCCAGAAGTTTTATAGATGTGTGTTGGGGTAGGGTCATTTAAAAAAATACACTTCAATGGGGAAGGCCGTCAATTTTTTTACATCAAGCTGTTGAGGGTCATATTTTTATGTACAAACTCAAGTAAAAATCTAATGAGGACCCAGGTCTTATTAACATTTAGGACTCCTTTTTGGGCCCGGGGCCCTATTAGAGGAAATACGGTATTGGAGCATTTTTGAGAGATAACAATCAAGCACGCAGGTAACACGAAACCGAATCTTATTAGGAATCACACTGATTTGAAATAACACCTTCATATTCATTCTGTTAATGTTAAAGTGTTTCGTTTCCATTTGCATACAACGTAGTTCTGTTCTGTTTCCTGTATAGGGATTTGTTATTTGTGCTTATGACGTATATCATTTTAATATTTTCAAGAATTCCATTAACGATTTACCACTGAAACTATTTGGATTTCAACGAATCTATTAAACTTGATTATAATTTACTACTCCAAACACAAATGTGGGTTGTCGCTGCTTGGACTATAGTATTCTTCAATAGTGGTTTATTTTCAATAGACAGAAAAGCGACGGATAGCATGTTCCGATTTGGTACGATATAGTTCCAATCGTGTCTATGCCACACGGAGTCATGCAAAAAGTATAAAGACGGCGACGTTATTTCCATAGTCTATTATGTTAATTTAGTCCAGGAAAATAATTTTCGAAGATAGGATTTTTGTATCGATCCATCTCACATTTATCAAGTTTGTGAGCGATCATCTTGGCTACAACCTCGTAATTTATGTTTAATTTTCGGTTTTCTATAATGGGAATGACACAAATTTTATCAACTATAAACATAGTTGTAAAAGCATTTAGCACGGCGATCTATGGGAACTAATTTTTATTTAATGTACATATTTAGGTAAATCGGATAACACTTGTTAAATTGTTGTCATAAAATGTTATCTAAATTATGTACTTCTAGCTCAAATGTTTTCATATGAAGCTGAAAATGGTGACAGTTATCCAACCAGAATTGATCTTCTGAAAAGTATTTATCCTAGATTACATTAACATGGAAGTCTATGGAAATAACATAACCTTTTGCATCACTTTGTACTTCATTGGTTGAGATATACGGTTTCGACCAGACTTGTAGTTAACACATATTTCCTTTTAAACTCTTTGTATAAAATTGATAAAATATACATATTATAGGTTAAAGAAATAAGACAATAATGCATATATACGATGGTATTGATTTTAACAATTTCTTAAATAGCATACTGGATTATATTTTTTGCTTTATTTGTTATAACATCTTCTATTCTTTTCAGGAAAGTTGATTGGAAACTTCCATAGCATAAACTGTATAGCATAATTGTAATTATCAGCCAATGTATATATTCACCAGACGAAATGTTGTTCTACTTAGTAGTTAATACATAATTCTTTTGAATTATACTACTTGTAAATATAAACTGAATTTCAAATACGATTTCTGCATAATATAACGAGTGAATTATGATAATATTGTTTTGTCTTGGATGTGGAGGTTATCTAGTCAAAGTCAAAGTCAAAGTCAAAGGAGTTTATTTGTAGTGAGGCCATGGGCCAATGTACAAAAATACAAAACAATCATAATATATACGTGTAACATACAAATACACTTTAAAGTGTTTCTAGATACATATTTCTTTTGATAAAGGCATGATAGACATAATACTGTATACATTTGATAAGCTTTTCCTGAGATGTACATAATAGTGTTTTAAACTTATGAAAAGAGCAGTTTTTCCAAAAGTATTCAGGAATAAATGTTTTCCGCAAATCTTTGTAGAGATCGCATACAAGAACGAAATGATATTCGTCCTCTACACCAGTTTTACAAATGGAACATATACGTTGGCGATGTTCTATTGATTGCCATCTACCTTTATTATAATTTAGTGGTAAAACATTACATCTAAATTTGGCATACGTTGAACGTACCTTATTTTCAACTGTAACGTACAGTTATCGTTCTGGTTCAAACAATAATTTATATTCTCTGTACATTACATATCTTGAACTATTTTGTAATGTAGACATCCAAGTCTGGTAAAATTCATTTATTAAGGAATCTTTGAACAATTGTAAAAAAGCCACTTCATCTCCAACAAATTGGTTTATCCATACATATCCTAACCCATGTGAAAACAAGATATTCTTTGTGAATGAGACCCAACTCTCCTTTCCAATGTCATCAAAATATATCAACATATTATATACTTTCCTAGATACTCTGGTCTCGCTCATTTTGAGCAATTTAAAACAATAACGTAAAATGCGTAAGTAAGCATTTATATAAATTGGATAGCGACCACATTCGCCGTACACAATAGCATTAGGGGTTTGTTTTCCAACCCTTAAAAATCGCTTGCAGGCTAAAAGATGTACCCTTTCAAACAATTCATATTGCTTTACTCCCCAAACCTCACTGCCATATAATAATATCGGCAGAACCTGTGTATCAAAAATTTTAAAATATATTTTAGAATCAATCATTCCAATCTTGTTTAGTTTTACAATGATTTCCATTAGTGCTCTTTTACCACGACTTGCCAAATCTTTAATGCAAGTTGTAATTTTTAAATTACTTGAAAACCAGACACCCAAATATTTATAGCTATTTACAGTGGCGACTTTGTTTCCTTTATAAAACCACTTTTCTTTACTTGAAAGAACTCCCCTTTTCTGAACACAATAATTTGCGTTTTATCAAGGTTGACAGTTAATCCCCAATTATCTGAAAAAGTTTCAAGAACCTTTAATTGGTTTTGTAGACCTACTATCGATTCAGATACAAGAATGACATCATCTGCAAATAACAGAAGGAAAATTTCATATAAATCAGGGAATAATTGCACTCCGTGTTTGCCAGTTTGGTTAATAGACATTGCCAATTCACCAATGAATAGTGAAAACAACAACGGGCTAAGAATGCATCCTTGTCGCACTCCATTTGGGCAATTAAATAATCCGGTACTATCTGAAGAAGAGCATTTCACACAAGCTTTTACAGATTTATAAATCGATCTGAGTGCTGATAACATTTTCCCTCCTAGACCGTTTTGCTTAAGACAAAACCATAGCTTGTTTCTGTTCACATAGTCAAATGCCTTTTTAAAATCTATGAAGGCTACATACAGCTTTTTACGTTTCTTCATGAAGCATTTCTCAACGATAGAGTTGAGTGCGAAAATATGATCTGTGGTTGAGTAACCAGCTCGGAAACCAGCCTGTGAGTCAGGAACTTTATCCTTTAACTCTGTCCAGAGCTTTAATCTATTATTTAACACACCAGTGTATATCTTACTTAAGACACTTAACAATGATATGCCCCTGTAGTTATCGGGGTTGTTAGTCTGCCCTTTGGTCAGCCTGGTTCCTTGGGTCAGTCACGTTGCGCTCAATGTGTAGCGTAACTTACCCAGGGAACCAGGATTCATTTGGTAAACTTATTTAACCAATTTAGTTATGACAATGAAATTCGAGAAACAGCCTCATACATGTATAGAAACCAAAACTTCACATCTCATTTACAGTAGTTATTTGACCTATTAAACATTACCAACCCCAATTTATCTTTTTACTTATTATAGCTAAGTTTCCAGAAGTGCATTTGACTTATCGACCAACCTAACATTGGAACATTGTAATGTTTTCTATCAGAAATCACTACTATTTCACCTTTATATTTTCACTTTATATTGTCACTTGACTAAGGTGAGGTGAGGTTAGGTGAGTTGGGGTTTAACCCCGCTTTTAAGAATATTTCACTTATATCGCGGCTGCTAGTACTACGGCAGGAAGAAAGCACACAATACCATGTTGCTATGCATTACGGTGAAACCTGCGAGCAACGGCTGGAACTAGCGAACCATGGGTGGTACTACTCTGATATTCATTGAAGCATTGCACCCAAACGTTACTGCATGTAGAACAGTTCTCTACTGCAATCAAAGTTGCCGTGCCCTTGGCGGGATTCGAAACCTGGACCTCTTGATCCTTAGCCGAACACGCTAACCACTGGACTATCCAAAATTTATTAAGTTCATGGTTCACTGTGTAAATCAAGTTTGCACCAAATCGCATTACATTGTCGTGATATGAAAATTATATATCACATGTCACGTTGTAGATAAAATATTTCTCAAGCGATTGACGTTATAAGTATATTTTCTACAAAATAAAGTTGTATTGGAAACACAAACGTCCGTAATGGCTCTTTAACATATTATCATTCCTCGGATTTGTAAACTCCAATATCCCCTTCTCCATTCCTGCGAAAATAGATTTACAATGAAAAGGCGGAATGAATCGACCAATACACATGGAGCTGTTTGACAAGAAGCTTTGAACAAAATACTTAAATAGCACATACCAAAAACCGAGGGATTCGGTGAAAGAGTGAAAGAGCCGTCTGATTGGCTAAAAATACAAGGGATGAGCTATGAGTTGGACGGCCATGTTTGTTCATAAATGAAATAAACTTGAGGTCAAGTGTTTTGGAGGAGAAACAAGCAATCTGATTGGGTAAAAATCAAGGTATGATCCAAACAGGATTTTCTGTATCTTCAAACAAGTGGCTCGTAGGATCAAGCAAACACATGACTTACATCAAGGGTGGGTAATTCGATTTCGGGAAGTCCTGTTTAAAAGTCCCAGGACTGATATAGTGTTGGTGATCAGATCATATGAAGGCATTGTCGAGAATTACTCTGGAATTAATGATAATAATACAATGTTATACTTATAGCGCGGTTTCAACCACACGCTTTACATAGAGTGATAACAGAGCTGAAATATATCACCATTTTAAAACTGGATAAGACAAGAACAATTTTCAGAGATTTTTTGAAAAGTGGCAGAGTGTTTTCAGCTTGGGGGAGCATTCTTTCTCCCCTGGTGGATCTGGTGAATGTAAAAAAGGCCTTTTTAGCGTACCTATGTTTTACGAATTTTAGGATTAACAACATTGGGAACAACTTCAGAGAAGTTAAAGTATGGAATGTCACCAAAAAAAGTTTATGTCCAAGATGGAGAAGAGTGTGACCAGAAGGAAATTTTGGTTGTAATGACGAAGGTGTCTTTAGGATTTGCAGGGTGAAAAACAAGCAATCTGACAAGTGGCGCGTAAGACCAAGCAATATATATCACCATTTTAAAACTGGAGAAGACAAAAACAATTTGCAGAGATTTCTTGAATAGTGACAGAGTTGTTTTTAGCTTGGAGGAAAATTTTTTCTCCCCTGTTGGTTTTGGTAAATGTAAAGGGCTTTTTGGCGTATCTCTGTTTTGCGGACTTTAGGATTTACAGCATAGCTCAAGGTGCTTGTTATTTCAGAGAAGTTGAAGTGTGGAATGTCACCATTTTGTGTCCAAGACGGAGAAGTCGTGAGCAGAATGGTTGTTATGGTTTAGGTTTTTTAGGGTGAAGTCCTTCAGATAGCCAGGAGCAGCAGACCCATGAAGGATATGGTGAGGACTTGGAACTGGACCCAACAGGAGAATTACATCTTTGATTCCGTCTTTTGACGCACCCTTCACATACCTAATATCATTCAGAACAATGGAGTCTTTATTCATCTGTTTAAACAGCAAAATATTAGTCCACAGTTTTGCTTGACCCCCAGATCTCTTACAAAATACATATTTGATCACGAATATCAGTTTCACAGACTGAAGTAAAGTCTATGGTTTGCTGTATATTGTTGTTTCATCGGGCGGTGTTCCTGGTTTACTCGGAGGAGCGATCGACTCCTCATAGGTTGGTGGTTGAGGAGGTTCAGCTGGTTGAGCTGGAAGAGGAGGGGCACCTGCTCCAAAACCTGAAAAGGTTAAAACAAATTCAATTTAGATTTTAACACCTTTGCAGGTGAATTGATTGGTGCCACATTTTTTCTTAATGGCCAATGTACATGTATCACAACATAAATCAAACGAGAAGGACAAAATATGGGCTATTCTAGAATACACAACAGCATTATTATAAAGGTTATCGGGAATACTTGGATTTTCTTGGGCAACATTTAATAAAGTTTCAGTTTGTATTCTTTTAAACAAATTCTTATATAGTCAGGCTAGCAGGGAGCTCTTGCAAAACAACGGCTCTAAAAAAAATTATATTTTATTTCATTCATCTAATCCTTTCAAATCAATCGATCGCTTCTAATGACATATGGTTAGGCTTGGCACAGCCATATTAAATTGAAAGCGATGGGTTTTGACTACATATGCTTCAATTACAACAATGGCGTAAATGAACGCCAGAACTAGCCACGGACATATCCAGATAACACACATTTGGTTGACCATTGGTTAACTTCCAAACGCAAGTCATAACTCTTGCCAGTCTCCAATACTAGCTGATTTAGGCCTTGCAGTATTTCCCCCGCTTTGTTGTGCCAAGATAGTGAATCGCTGCAGCTGAAATGCATAGTGGCCCCGATTTCCAAGCACAGAGATCTTAAGGAAATGCTGGAAGACCTAAGTCAGCCAGTAATGGAGACTAGTTACAGTCAGCTAGTGGCCCACTAGCTATCGCATTTGCGGGGCACTTGCTATCTGCCATCAGTGGCCCACAAGCTATCATACCCGTGGGCTACTTGCTACCGACCAGTGGCAAGCCACTAGCTATCTGTAACCATTGGCCCACTGTGGGATGTGTTATCTGGATAAAAGCTCATAATAATCTCGCTATACTAATGAAACTTACTATTTGTGGGCATGGCGCCTGGCTGATAACCTTGGTTCTGATAATACGGCCCGGGCTGGTAGACGATTTGACCTTGGTAATTTGGCGGATATGACGTCATACTTTGATGGCCTTATGCAGGAGGGAGGTAAGCGTTGTGTTGTGACATTTCCCAACCAGGTGGCGGCGTCATCACACATCCGGGCGGCAGGTTGGTAACGGTGACGAAGGTTCCCCCAGTCTGTATCACAGTCCTATTACAGTTTTTTACACTCCCAGAAGCAGCAATAAGACTCCGCTCTGCATACGCCTTGTTAAAGTCCTTCACAAGACACGGCAGAAGACAGAAGTCCACAAGCCAGCCGATACCAAGCAACCCGATTGTGAACAGATAAAGACAACCCCAGCCGGGTCTGTTGAGATAGAAATGATGGAGCCCAAGCCAGCCAAACGGAAACCATAAGATATAAATGTCGTCAAGATGTCTCCTCCATCCGTCCTCCTCCCTGGTAGCAATGGAGTTGGCTCGTTTGACGAGGACAGGCATTCGGAACCAATCGTAAACCCAGCCAACAGCACACAGTCCGAATGTAAAGGTGTAGAGGATCCCCCAATAGGGTCTGTTCAAGTAGTAGTGGTGTAATCCCAGCAGTCCTAGTGGCGAAGCGCCCAGAATGTACGCTGTACATGTTGACTTGATTGGTTCCGGTTCCGGTGGGTTCTGATTGGCTGATTTTACAAGGGAGGGAATCCGGAAAAGGTCAACAAGGAATCCGATGCCAAAGAGATCAAAAGTAAAGAGATATAAAATCCCTTGTCCTGGCTTGCGCAGGTAAAAAAGGTGGAATCCTGAAATTAAAGAACATGTATTGTTGACAAACAATGACACAATTATTCGCTGGGTTGTCGTTAATAAAGTTAATTGTGTTGATATTTAGTGCTCAAAAGACAGGAATACACGCATATATCATCTGAAAGCATAAATTTGGTTTCAAAAGTTTTATTTGTAGTTGTTTAAAGATAATGACGTAAATTCCTTGCCATTTTGAATGCCGTTGTTATGACATGCGCAGACGATATTACGTGATATGTGTGCCTGGACTATACCCTTGAGGCATTATCCATTATAAAATGTTTTCTTATGGTTGAAATTTTTGATACAGCACATTTGCAAATGTTACGTTAGGCATCATTAAAGCTGACCGTCTCAAGAAAAGTGGGTCGATCGTCTGTTTTATGTTACACTCGAAAATGTGCCATAAGGCTTTTACAAACTAATGCAACTCTCGCTCTCGTTCTGGCGATACAAAATTTCACACTCGTTACATCATAACCGTATCAAACGCTTGCTCGCGAAAGAATCTATATGTACTTTAAATAATGCGAAAACAGTATTTAATAGGAATTGTTATTTGAACCATTTAACACTTTCCTAACTCTTCGTTGAACAAAACAAAACAGGTTAAACTCCTAATGTAAGTTTACTAAGGTGGAACAAATGTGTTGAACGTTTAGTTTGCTGTGATAAAATATGGTTTAAGGGACACCATAACGGTTGTCTAAATGTCAGCATTTTGTTACTAAAACATTGTAAACTTCATACTTTTAAAATAGTAATCTACTCGACACAATATGAATATCTAAGCAAGCTCGTTAAACACGATTTAATGTAACATAATTTATATAATATAAACTTTAAAATTATATAATGATAAGTACATAATGTTTTGGAAAACTGTAAATTGATATTCCAAATTATCTTTCCTTACAGTGAAATACTCGTTTTTGATTGGCTAACAGTCGTTACGTTTTTTCTTATGTACAAATGTTATGTACCCCGCTGCCATCGTAACAGCTCCTACCTAAGAGAAGGGGTCGCATCATGATCAGATGATATTATAAAATGACAAACACGGTGTACGGAGTTTTTAACAGTTGGATCAGCTGTTTACCAGTCTATTAATTACAAATTCATTTTCGCCTTATTTGCTGTTGGTTTGGAAACAAATCTTATTTTGCATTGCTTGCACACTCAATTAATTAAACTAATATTAACTCGCTGAAGGCATGTAAAAGCTTGTAGTAATACGTTATACGATTTTTAACATTTCAGTCGAGACGGATGACGCCATGGTGTTTACTTATATTATTCAGAATGAAGTGAAGTGATTATAAGTATTGCCGTTGGTTGGTTGTATTTATTTATGTAGAGGAAAGTATTTCACAATACCCCACAGGACATGTCGGGTTGTTTTTTATGGTACTGATAAGGAGACCACACGGTGTCCTGAAATTAGATCAAGTTGGCAGAGTGATTTGGCAGTCATGAAATACCGATAAGTGCTTTGTCATAGTGTCACTATGATTGTATCACAGAGGCGTATATATATATATACACTTCAAGCACATTGCACATGGCTCATTGCTTTTCACACTATAAAAAAGAAATTAAATAAAAGAAATTAACGGATGGATGGACGCCGGAAGCCATGCCATGCCATAAGCCCATCGGGGCTTTCAGGCCTGATGAGAGTAGTAATATAAGTACTAGGCTCATGCTGCTTTTACCAAAGGGAACCGAAGGGAGATTAATGTATGCAGCGTAGCTCATTAATAAGCTAATGTATGCATGACGTCACGGGTCAGAAAGGTCGAGGAATAATTAGGCTATCCAATGCAAGGATGCTTTTGAACCTATCAATGATCATTAGTGAAGAACAATGGCCTTTTCTAACACTACCCCCTATTATGAAGACCAGTCGAACGAGTTTATACTTTGGCGCCAAAAACTATTTGTAGGTATGACGTGTCACCCGTCCCCTCCCTGATTGAAATACACATATGATTACCTTATGTGTACCTAGCGAAGCGTGAGGATTTGACCTGGCTATACAATACCGTATGGTTTTCTGAATATACACCTTGGAAGTCCTGACCTACTGCTTGAACAAAAGGTCTTTATTTATATCGCTACAGGTGTCGGCCAAGAAACGTCTCTTAAATATCCATATATTATATAGGTCAAATGTTATTTTCTAGTTTTCTAGTATTATTATTATTATATCTCTAAGTGAAGCAGTGAAATAGTACACGAACTTGACATATAAAATATTCTTGAAAATATGGACTCTTTATTCTGTCAACAGAGACGAGCTAAAAACCTAAGACTTTTTTTTAAGCGTGTTAATATATATATATTAGCTGGATACAGATCTGAACTATTTTAACAGATATTCAAGGGAAAAAACGTATCTACGTTTAATGTATAAAAAGTCTAGAAGGAGATTCGCTAACGTTTTAAATATAAACTTACACAATATTTAATGTTATAAGAAGTGTAGTTTATAGTTATTCACAAAACAAAAATGTATCTATGTAAAACAATTTTATATGAGTTTTATATGAGTTTTTTTTTGCCTTGCTAGGTTGTCAACTTTTTAAATATGCTAGTTATTAGTGATATTAGGTGAAATGAAGGCTGTCTCGTCAAACATTCTAACACATTTTATCATAGAACTAAAACATGTTCAGACCTGCTGTCTAACACGTCACATGTTCTGACTTGAATATCACGTGACTATGATGTATCACGTGACTATGATGTATCATGTGACTGGAAGTGTTATGAGAAAGCTCATGTCCCGAACCTATACGTCAGTTATAGTCTGGAAAGCCCACACGGAGTTAGATGCTACTCACTTTTCTCAGCGTTATTGCTTATTACTTACAAGATCATACGAACTTTCTAGAAGCATGGCAACGAACAGTCAAGACACATCTCAGGAGTGGACGAAGACTCAGTATACTGGATCCATCATGGACGACAAACGGCAGAGAGATCAGCGAGAGAGTCTGTTTCATATAGGTAACACTCGCTACATCAAGTCTACCTTTTGGAGTGGAGAGTGGAAGATAGACATTCGTCAATACGAATGGAGTTCCGAAGGCGTGCTTTATCCTACCAAGAAGGGGATTCGACTCTCTCTCGAGCAGTGAGATCATATCAAGAGTGTGGAAAAGATGGTGGCCGACTACTTTCAACAAAGCTTACCTTCAGCTCACTCCCTGCAGTTGGGCGAGAACGTTTTTGTATCCGTGGAGCCCCCGAAACAAGTCGTAGATGTTCGACAGTGGTGGCTACCCGAGGGTGAACAGGAATTGAAACCTACTCGTAAAGGGATAGCCTTAAAACTGGAGGAATGACAACAACTTCTCAGAGTGAGGGCACTGTTGGAAGAAACCATGCAATAATATGTATATTCACCTACACGTTTATGAACTATATTAACTATGTATGCCTAATCCAAGTGAAGGGAATAGAGCTATAGAGGACATGTCATGACTTGTACGTGTCATCATATCCTAAAATAGCACCCAGATATAAAGAAGCTACACTGAAGCGAGTGAGTCATACAGAGCATTGGTTTCACGAAGTCTTCTACGGTCCCGTACTCCTCTCTCTCTCTCTCAAACGGACGTTGAACATGGCTAGTGATAAAATGACCGGTGATAAAGTAACATTCTACAGTTGGAAGTATGTATACCCCAAAGCAGATCATAATCACGAACCAGTCTATCTACAGTCAAACCAATGGTTTCAAGACCGTGATCAGTGTGTACGAGATGCAGAGAAGAAAGTTCCCAACGAGGTTCAAGGTTTAAAACGTGTTATCACTAAGAAGACCAAGACCATCTGTGTACAACAACATCCATCCCTCGAAGTGAACTACTACATGCTATCCTTACTCACGCTATGTTACACCATGGAACTCTGTCATATAATCAAACGTCTCGGAAATGAGGTCTGTGTAGCGTGTATGTTTGAACAAACCAAGAGACAATATCATACCTGTCGGGACGTGTTCGAGAATGAGAAACTACAACAGTTTTTAAACACGGCTTTGGAGGAAGTAAACGATAATCATGTGATTGACCAATGGGTTCAGCTGATGCGCGATGATCCCGACTTGAGCAACGTGTCTTCCTTAGCTCTGTGTCGTTATAGATGCAAGGACTATCTGAACACGCACTATAAGACGAGCGAATGGTTAGACACCATTAAAGATTGTGTGTTAAAAATGTTATATTTGGAAAGATCATTTCGTTAAGACATAGTTCACATGCCCCATGCTATGTTGATGTATATTACCCACCCGTTTCAGTATTAATGTATATTGATGTATATGTATAGATATATAGCTTTCAATATTCATGTTATAGTTTTCAATATTCATGTCGTAGTTTGTACAGTTACTATTCGTAATAAAGAATGTTATATCTCAGATTACTCGTGTCTGTTATTCATGAGATTGTATCTATATGTATGTCTATCTATATAAGGCAGTGTCTACCCACAACGTTTTCATACAGTGTAGTGTTGCTGCTCATGACATTTGAAACATGTCCTCTCCGAAAACGTTAGAGAGTATCTATTTCGATCCCAAGTCACCGGGTAGTTACTTCTCTCCCGCTAAATTTCGACAGAATTTAAAACGACGTGGTAAAGACGTACCCACGATCTCTAAGGTGAAAGCCGAGTTGAGCAAGCACGATGCCTACACCTTACACAAACCAGTCAAACGTAGGTTTCAAAGACTTAAAGTGATAGTCAATGCTATAGATCAGCAATGGGATATGGATTTAATGGATATGAGTCGTTATGCCAAAGCCAACGACGGTGTATGTTATATCCTCATTGCCATAGACATCTTGTCTCACTATCTATGGGTCGCCCCTTTAAGAAACAAGAAACCCGATACTGTCACAGGGTGGACGCAAACCTCAAAAGATCAGGGTGGATAAAGGGACAGAATTTAAAGGGACTTTTCGTGACTTTACCGAGCGTCGGTCTATCAAACTCTTTACAACGCAGAACGAAGATATTAAAGCAAATTATGCCGAGAGAGTCATTCAAACGTTGAGGACTCTCATAGCTAGATACTTGACGCATAAGAACACAGAGCGCTACATAGACGTTCTACCGGATTTAGTGAACAATTATAACCATACCTTACATCGAAGTTTAGGACAATGGGCTCCCGCAGACGTGAACGAACGAAACGAGGTGACAGTGTGAAGACATTTGTACATGATGAAGCCACCCAAAACGAGTAAGGTGCGTCAGTTTCGCTATAAAGTCGCTGATATAGTCAGAATCAGTTATTTGAGAAAACCATTCGCCAAAGAACACCACTTGCGTTGGACAGAAGAGTTATTCAGGGTAGCCAAGCGCATGAGAGATCAACGTCTCCCCTTGTACACCTTGAAAGATTTTCACGACGAGCTCTTAAAGGGACGCTTTTACGAACAGGAATTACAGGGTGTCGACAAGGATCTGGACGCCACTTGGGATATAGAGAAGGTGATACGTAGAAAACGTGAACAGGGTAAAACGCTATACTTGGTGAGGTGGGCGGGCTGGCCTTCTAGCTTCGATTCGTGGGTTGACGAGAGTCAGGTGAAAAACAAGTAACATCATGGATAAGTACATCGTGTTTAACGACCTAGACTCCAAGAAGGATCACTACACGAGCAACACGCATTATCGTTTTCGAGTGAAACTATCCCAGCGATTAAAACTGGAAGGAGTGTGGATGGTAGCTCTGTTAGAATTGAAATTCGGTACCGTGGATACTAAAAATCTCAACAATACATCGATCAACGTGCTGTGCGACCTATGCGACAGTTCGCACGTGGGACAGCAGTATCTACCTTTACTGAGACGAGTCGATCTGAGAGACGGACCCAACTACTATTTTCACCAGCCCTGGTATATCCCAGTCGTGTTAAAAGACACGTCCGAAATCGAAATCTATATAAAGTGTGCAGAGGGAACACCGCATTCATTTCTGAAAGAGACAGTGAACGTGTCACTCGTGTTGCGACGCTATCCATTCCTGAGTTAGAGAGATATACTGTTACGTCTTCTCGATCATGGAACGTAAAGTGTATATTCCCGATACCAAGAAGTTTATGGAATTTTTTGAACGTCAAAAAAGTCCAGGACAAAAAGTGATCAAAGGACGACCCAGCGGGTCACGATTCATTATCATTCCATCTACATCATCGACGACCCCCTCGCATAACAGTCGGGGTTCGAAACCGAACATCACCCTTACGTCTCCCAATCAGAACGTGGTGCAGAGAGCCGAAGCGGCTCAGAAGCGAACCAAGGCTATAAAACGGAAAGCGGGAGATAAGATCGTCACTTCTAAGAAAGTGCGTCGTGAGGGACAGAGCTCTTCCAAACGTTCTTTCATCGAATTTAAGAATACCCCTGCTATCGACCCGAGAGATATCTGGAAGAAGTAATCATGTCCGTACTCACAGAGAAAGAATTTTCCGAGGCCCTCCCCGTTTCTATGGACGTATTTTCTCTCCCTGCTTACCAGACCAGCATACTTCAACATTACTACGAAAACATACGTCCTCTATCGGTCATCACAGACTCCAGTCCCGTCGAGTTTCATGTTCCGAACGGAGGGAAAGATTACATAGACCTGAGCAAGACTCGTCTTCACGTCAAACTGAAAGTGAAACACGCGGATAACACGAACTTGGCCGACAAAGAGAAAGTCGGACCCGTCAATCTAACATTGCAAAGCCTGTGGAATCAGGTGGAAAAAGAACAGGTCAGCTCCAGCAATGCCGGGTACCCATACAAAGCGCTGATGGAAACCATCCTCGACTACGGAAGCCACGCCAAGTCAAGCCAGCTCACGAGTCAGCTGTATTATAAAGATACGGGCGACACGGTGGCAGAATTCAACTCTGGCGACCCCAACGCGGGTTGGAACTACGGGCTCATCAACCGAGGCAGCTTCGTGGCCGGGAACAAATCGCTGACTCTTTCCGGACCTCTCAGTGAGGACGTATTTTCCTTCAAACGCCACCTGGTGAACGGCGTGGATCTCGATGTCAAACTGTTTCGCTCCGACGCCAAGTTTGCGTTGATGTCGGCAGAGACGGGCAAAGAATATCTAACCGAACTGCAAGACGTCTATCTGAAGATTTGCAAACTGAAAATCAACGACGCACTGATTGTCGCGCAGGACAAACAGTTTGAGACGGGGAACGCTCTTTACCCGTACGAGAGAAGTATAGTGAAGATGTCTACGGTCGCTTCCTCCAGCATGGATTTTAACTGGGAAGCCATGTTTCAAGACGAAGTTCCCAGTCGTCTGATCGTGGCCATGGTACAATCGAACGGAGTGAACGGGTCTTACACGGCCAATCCGTTCTGTTTCCAAGGAGACATGATTAAAAGCATGGGTCTGTACCTGAACGGCAACACAGTACCGGGATGTCCCTTGGAGACGGACGACGTGGAGGCTTACAACTCCCTAGTGGAACAACGAATGGGGTAAAGACAAGGGTTTGAACCTGGACCGAACCGAATTTAAGATTGGTCACGCGCTGTACGTGTTTAACCTGCAAGCGATGCTAGGAAACGACGGTGGTGACTATCTGAACCTCGCCAAGTCCGGCAACCTGCGTCTGGAAATCACGTTCAGCAAAGCCCTGACACAGACCTTTAACGTGATCGCTCTGGCCAAGTTCCCAGCTCTCATCGAGATCGACAAAAGTCGCAACGTGTTTCTGAAGTAATGATAATGAACACTCAACAGTTACTGTGTGCCATACATAGCAAGCCGAGTCTCCATACATACGTGAAAGGAGTCTATGCGAGAGATAACTTGACTAGCGCGACCTCGACACCCAATAGTAGGGGAAAGCCATGGGGATGTATGGTCAACACGGACATAGAGCAAGGTCGAGGGAAACATTGGGTTGCATTCTATTTCGATGGGATAGGTAGCGGCGAGTTTTTCGACAGCTTTGGAAGGAAACCCGGTTATTACACTAAAGAATTTGACCACTTTTTAAAGAGTCACTCTCGTAGTTATCGATACAACACGAAAGTTTTACAGCAATCTACGTCGAGTGCTTGTGGGTTCTACTGTCTATTTTATCTGTTAGAGAAATGTAAAAACAGAGCTAGTTTAAGAGAGATCACAAACCTATTCGATACAGACAAACGATGCAACGATCACTTTGTCACTCAGTTTATCTCCGACTATTTCAAGTACTGTTTCGTGCGTACATCATAAAATAACACATTTAGTTATGTAAAATTAACTATAGAGCGAATGTTTCAATTTCTCTTTGTATATCTTACAAGCTTATGTATATCTTACAACCTTAGTTCCTATGTATATCTTACAACCTTAGTTCCTATGTATATCTTACAAGCTTATGTATATCTTACAAGCTTATGTATATCTTACAAGCTTGTGTATATCTTACAAGCTTATGTATATCTTACAACCTTAGTTCCTATGTATACCTTACAAGCTTGTGTATATCTTATTAGCTTGATATAGATGGTGTATATATGTCTATACTTAGTTACTTCAAATGTCTACTATTCCTATGTATATCTTAACAATGTTGCTGTAAACTGCTGTGGTGTCGTTTGGTAATAAAACGTTAGAAAATATCTTTGACCTGTGTGTATGTGATATCCATATACTATGTACTATGTACTATGTACTATGTACTATGTACTATGTACTATGTACTATATGTCACGTTAATTGTTAAAAGCTTGAAATCATATGAGTATACATCAGTCGAGTGTGTACCACAGGCAGAGCAAGACATGGCGAGATACGTACTGCGACATTTCGATTTCTTGATACACGTTCTGTATCAACATGATTACCAAGAAACGTTGAACGATATAAGACATATGACCAGCGGTCAAGTGAAGGCAGTCATAGCCGTTGTCACGAGACTGTTGAAAGGCTGTATACCCGTCACTCGAACCCAGTATCGTATGTATTTACAGCCAAACCAAAATAATAACTATTATAGGATTTTGCGACGCATTATTCATCCAAACACGAGCGAAGACTCCATCAAACGCAGTCTCGTACGTCACACGCAGTTGATTCCTTTCGTCTTCAATGCTGAACATTTACGATACGTGCGCGATGAAGCACACAATAACATACTTCGACAAGCAAGACGCCAGAGACAAAGAAATTTGGTAGCACGTGCGGCTTAAATATATATATATAGTGGTTTAGGAGGGAGAGTTTTTCAGTCTTAACACAACTTCGAACGAATCAAGATCATGACAGACGATGCGTGTGTATTAAGATGGACCACCCCTACCAATGTGGCTGTCATTGGTGCTAGTGGATCCGGTAAAAGTACTTTGACGAAACGTCTGTTAGAGAATGCCGGAAAGGTGTTTGACAAATCACCGAATCTTATCGTATATTGTTACGGGGTATGGCAGGATATCTACACTGTGATGCAACGATCTGTACCTCTTATTCAGTTTCACGAGGGCTTGCCTACGGAAAGCGATCTCAATTCGTGGTCGGAACAGTCCGATAGAAACATGATCCTTGTTGTTGAGGATCTCATGGGAGAGGTCGTTCAAAGTAAACTCATGTTAAACCTGTATACCACGTTATCTCATCACCTGGGTATAACGGTTATAAATATCTTACAGTCCGTTTTTCCAAAGGGACCCTATGCACGTCTCATAAGCGTTAATGTCCATTTATATATCATGCTTTCGAATCCGAGATCAGCCAGTCAGTACCGGATCCTAGCCTCGCAGATCTTCCCAGGGGAAAGCAAATATTTTTCGGAATCGTATAGAGATGCCGTGGAAAGAGAAGGACAGCGATATGGCTATCTGTTAGTGGACGTTACCCCGTACAGCCATCCTGAATACTGACGATTAAGAACGGGTATATTTCCTGGTGAAGTGTGTACAGTGTACTTACCTAAATGAATAAATACGACACGTGAGTCGCACTCGATTCATTCGAGAGACGGACGCGATGTGAGTAAGGTCTACTGCTGGAAGATTATCTGTCAAAGTACTACGTTTGAAGAAATCACTTTAATCAAGAGCCAGACTTGGTTTTTATCTAAAGAAGAGTGCATAAAATCACTTCGTTGTACTTGGAACAAGGGTGTGGATTTGCCCAATCGATACAGTGGACCTTTCTGTTACATTTACTCTAAAATTCATCATAGACCATGAGTCAACACATTCGAGAGAATATGGACATCCTCCACGTACTGAAAAGGTCTAAAGCTTCGAAACGAAAAGCGTTACTGCCACATCTCACTTCGAATCAGTACAGGGCGATTATCACCTTGCTATACAACATCATCATCGGCAACATACCTTTAACGGAACGAGAAGAAAATAAGTTGTTTCGTCACAGGAAGGTCATTCGGCTATTGACTGCCAAACGAGGTGGACCTAGAACCAAGCTCATGCTAGAAGAGGCGGGATTCAAACACAAAACTCTGTTGGAGTTATTGGTGTCTTTTCACTTTATTTTACCCCCCTCTGTGCAAGCCAAACCAAACCGTTTGTCCTGTTGACTCGGGAAACCTATCAGCGTCTGCTCCAAACGTCTCAGAACATGAAAGGGGAAGGGAAAGCGGTCCCTCCTTCACATCCTTCGAAACAGACTCCATCGCCCCACCCTCCGAGTCAGACACCACCACCGACGACGATCAAGACAACGTGTGAAGAGACAGGACCCACGTACGAGCGAGACATGCTCGCTGAATCATCACGTGACCTTCACCAAACGGGAGAAGGGAGTAATTCGGACATACACACATCGGCGGTAGAGCACCCATCCTTACCCAGTGCTTTGAATCGACTTTTACGAGGCGTTCAGTCCGACAGTAAGAAGGGAAAATTAGTGTCGTTATGGCAATATCTCATCGATCAGAAAGCACTGGGTAACGTGAATTGGAATGACAACTTGGAATTGCTGGACGATAAGAGGCGTACTACTCTACAACAGTCTAATGTGATTGACTTGATTCGTCAGTTTGTGTTACAAGATAGTAAGAAACCCGTTGTTGGATATGACACGTTTATTCGTGTAGTAAAATCTCTACCACGGTCACACACCTTTTTCCCTCAAGTGGGAAAAGGCAAGAGAAAACTCTCTCAGGCCATGTATGTGCAGGGTAAAGTAAAAGACGGCGTTCCCGGTAACAAGAGGTTTAAAACCTTGGAAACTTTTTAATGTTCTTGACTATGAAACTTGTATTTATAACAAGACTCTAGAAATGTCTATGAAACGTGTATTTATTAAAATAGGACTATATTTTATGATAAGTTTTAAATGTGGATGTTTGTGTTCATTTGAAAGAAACTATCTTTATGTTACTCGTCTGTATCATAACTCTAGAAATGAGGTATTGCTTCTGTATCATATCTCTAGAAATGAGGTATTGCTTCTGTATCATAACTCTAGAAATGAGGTGTTGTTTCTGTATGATATTGAATCGAGATATTTAACTACAAATAAAATTGAATGAAAACCTGTCTTGTGTTGTTCATGCTTAAGTCGTGTTGTTACAAATGAATAATATCATCCCTTTAACCTTTAAAGGGAATGATAAGTTTTTATCATATCGCCTACACCTCATGTCGCCTAGGAAAAACACATCACGTGACATCACGATTAGACATTGCATTAGACTCGTATTTCAAAATATGTACTCGTATTTTAAAGCAGCTATGCCACGTTTCTGATTATTCTTATTTTGCCTACACTCGAAATGTATTTCTGTCTCTGGATACGTGTTATATGACGTGATGCATATGGAAAGATATGGAGATGATTGTGAAACTGAGTTTTCTCACGTCGCCTACACCTCATGTTGCCTATAGTAAACACATCAGGCCACGTGTCATGTCGAGTTGTATTTTAAAGCAGCTATACCACGTTACTGATTATTCTCGTTTTGCCTACAATCACTGGGTAAATGCCATAGGACGTGATGCATATGGAAAGATATAGAGATGATTGTGAAACTGAGTTTTCTCACGTCGCCTACACCTCATGTTGCCTATAGTAAACACATCAGGTCATGTGTCACGACTGTCGAGTTGTATTTTAAAGCAGCTATACCACGTTACTGATTATTCTCGTTTTGCATAGATGTTTATATCTGGTTATTGCTGGTTAATGCTACTTGACGTGATGTGTTTCCATTTTCATAAGATAACGACAAAGACCTTTTAAGATAATAGCATGGTTTAATTCACACATACAGTTTATCCACACATAAGATAATATCACATAGTGTATATCACATAGTGTATATCACATAGGTTCAACATATCACATATCGCAAATACTGATGATGGATGGAGGGATACAAAATACTAATGATGGATGTAGGAATAATAAATAATACTAAATAATAATAATGAATTAATTTAACTCTGCTTTGTACATGACTAGAATAGTAGGAGAGATGAGGGAACGCGCTAGAGAGATTTGATTTGATTTGATTGAGATTGAGATTGGATTTCAAATTAATTTTCTTTTAGTTCATTTAAAATTTCGATTAGAAAAGTGTCGGTGTCATCTAGTTTCTCGTCACGTGGGGAGGGATAGGGGCAGAGCTCTATGTCTAGAGGAACCGTGTGGATGCCGTCGTCTAGCACTCGACGTTTGCAGTACAGATAACTCAACCCTCGGCGCGTTTGTTGATAGGAGCACATGGTGTTCCCCTTGAGACGGAAGCCTCTGTTCATCCCCTCACCGGGTAACTGCGTACGCAAGACATTTCTAAACGCTTTGAGGGGCGTTTTCAACGTGCGTTTGGATATGCCTTTGCAGGAGAATTTGACCCGGCGATCGAAATAACCAACGACAGGGGTGGATGAACGGAGTCGGGCTGTCTTCACGACGGAGACACGTTTACCCAGCACGCGTCGTGCACATTGTAAAAGACGTTCAGCACAACGCACACTCGAACTCGAGGCGGGCTTCGGTTTGCGTTTGAGATTAGCCTGTGCCACCAAGTATGTTTTACTACACAGTCCAATCATTTCGTCCCCTTCGTACTCGAGTTTGAACAAACCCGGAGTACGTTTGTCGTATTGAGCGTGCACAGAACAGCAACTGCGTGGAAACAATCGCGTACCGTCGACATCTTCGGTGGTGCTCTCGCAGAAGCCAGTCAACTGTGTTTGGTTTGCTGTCTGTTTGCCGGGCTTAATCACGTCGGAGAGGTGTGGGGCGCTTAAGGCCATATAGGCACTGTCCGTGTCCATCTCCATGTATTCAAAGTCACTACGATCCACGTACACATCCATGAAATCATAGTAAAATTGAAGCATACGCAGTTTGGCATACTGCAAAATGAAAAAGCCCAGTTGCATGGGAGTATCGAGACGTAAGGTCTTTTTAGTCTTTTCCACCTCAAAATATCCCTCGCCCAGTTCCGTCAGCTTTCTAAATTGTGGGATATTGACTTCTTGACAAGCCTTGATGGGGTCCGACACATACAATACGGTTTGATGTTTTTCTTTATTAATCAAAACCAAACCGTACGCCGAATTGCCCGTGAGTTTGGCCGTATCCCCACGTATGGAGGCGGATGGATCACGATCGGCTTCCCGTCTGGCTGAACACACGTCTCGCACAAACGGTTGGAAGCAGGCGTTCGGGGTGTACTCGATGACTTGGTACACTCTATCGACGATCATCCCGTGTTGTAGATACCATTGCAACAACGGGGTGGCGATCAACATTTGTCGCGCCCTAAGCCCACCGACAAGCATGGGGCGCGGTTTCTCACTCAATTCGTTCTCCTTGATAAAGTCCTGCATGTGTTCCCCGAGAACCTCGTATGGAACCTCCGCATTACAAAACAAGGGAGTCATTTCATGAAAGTACTCGTAAGGAGGTAGACGAGTACCGTGAGGGTTCTGTCCGGGTTGCCACTGGTCGGGGATTCGAATGTCCACTTCCACCATGCCAAACAGTTCCCCCGTTTCAATACCCCGTAAAATGTCTCGTTCCGACACCTTCCATCCGTCCTTTTGATAATAGGGTGGTTGATGCGTGCGGATAAACGACGAGAGTTCCCGATTTGCCTTACAATCATTAAGAAAATCGCATTCCCATTTTTCCATGAGTGTATAACCTTTCTCACGGATATAGTGGGCACGGGTTCGAGTTCGTTCGAGATGTTGAGCCAATTTCTTTCGTGTCTCCTCGTCTCCCCGTGTCTTTAACGTGAGGTAGCACTCGTGTCCGTGGAACATACACCCGTGGAATTCTAGGATGGTTTGGCGTTCACCGGGATTCGAACTGGGAATCCAACCATCGACCAAAAAAGGTCCCACTCGTTTTTCGCCTCCCCAGTTTAATTTATGTCGAATATCCCACCCTTCCTTATCCCTCATCCAATCCATCCAATAAAACATGGACATGTACTTGTCCCTACGTTCTGGTTTGAACCCCGTCTCGGCTTTCCTCCGCAGAAAAGGTCCCGTAGGCATGGGCTGATCTATGGCCCACAAGTACAACGCATTGGCGTCGTACCCCACGACTCTTTTACACCGTTTTTCGCCTCGGATCAATGTTTGGTCGGTTTTGTGGTACCTCGTGAAAATAATGGAAGGACCCCCGACCTCGTTGGCCTTCACGGTGTGATAGAGGTCCTCGTTGTGTTTATCAAACAACGCGAAGGTGACCCCTTTCTTCCGACTCTCACGAAACAATTTCTGTCTTGCCACACCGGGAACAGACATGGTGGTTTTAAAGAGGTCGATGTCGTCCTCGAAATAAAACCGTTGCATGGCTTTCACGGCTTGTACAAAGGGACCCACGTCTAGATTATTATACCACACGAGAAAATCCCGAAACGTGGTCATACCTTCTCGTTCCCAGACGGCCTCGAGATTGGCATAATTGTCCTCGATAGATTTCAAGCCAACGTCTAACACGGACTTTTGTTTGAGGTTAGAATACCAAGCCTCGCCCAGAGGTGGAAGACGAGTCTCGTCCAGTTTGTTATGTGTGTCCAGATACTCATAATGGAAGAAACCTTTTTTCTCTGTCACCCCAAATGCTTTCAGAAACTGTGCATAACTCGTTCCGGGAGAGAGATACTGCGTGACGTCAAGAAATTTGAACGTGTCATTACTCTGACAGAGGTAGGAGTTATTTTTCTTGACGGTGAAAGCGCGAGATTCTTTAATATCCAGTGAGAGATGTTTAGGAAGCTTTTCCTTAATGATATTCAAATCGTAACGAGCCGAATTGAAACCCAGGACGGGCACTTGTCTACAGTAGCCCATAAGCTTCAGGTACAGATCATACATGCGTTTTTGCCATACTTTTGCAGGCGTTTTCATCTTACGATCTGTGGTTTGTTTTCCCTCTTCCTCCTCTAAATCCGAATCCGAATCCGAATCCGAATCTTCAGGGATGGTGCCGCCAGCCCTGTCGCTCGTTTTCTTACCATCATCAGAAGACCAACCCTTTAAAATGGTTAATTGGTGACCCCATTTTTCACGGGCTAACTCTCCGACTGTCTCAGCGATTTCTTTCATATACTCCAACATGCTAGCAATGAGCTGATCCGTATCGGGATCCACGATGCATTTTGGGGAAGTAAACCCCTCCACGTTAGAGCATATGCTGACGGATATGGGGTGGTGTTCTTGCGTCCATCTCAGTTTTTCACTACCACAATCGATAGGACTGAGGGAACATTCAAAATCAAACACCACGAACCACGGGAAATATCTCTCACCGGCGTCCACAGACAAGCCGTTCTCTTCCAGGTGATCAAACACCGTTTTCGGTGTCTGGTGAAAACCACCTGGAAAACGCAATTTGGTTTGACCCATACAATTACGCTGATGTTTGTTATAATTTGACTTGTTCTTAAAGAGACGCTCGCACGTGGGACATTGATAACGTTGACAGTACACTTTAATATTGGTGATGAGGGATAAGTGTTTTTCATAGAGATTTAGATACATGTGTCCCGTAAACACGCCGCGGGATTTATATTGCGGGTGAGCTATCCTATCCTCGTCGAGACGAAACACGCTGACATTCACACGGAAACAAGCTTCAAAGTCGGGAAAATAATCAGGCGACAGGCCAGTGTACTGCTCGGGAGTCACCTTCTTTAAATTCTCAAGGTGGTGGTCCCGACAGTACACCACCCACTGATAGTACAGAGCTTTGGCGGGTCTTTCTAGAGATTGACGGACTTTAGGGTCTCGATAGAGCGCCAGACATCGGAAAGCACAGAGGTTATCTTCATAATCTTTACCTTTACGATTACAATCTAAAGAGATGATGGCTTTGTGATTCTTGATAAAATCGGGGAGGGTGACGGGTGGGTGACCTAAAGCAAAATTTGTTCTGTACGTATAAAACCGTACATTCGTGATCAAAACGGGTTTCCGTTTAGTATCGGGGCGTTGTGTGAGGAGATGAGTGATCAGATCTAGTCTTTCCAGTTTCTGGCGTAGTTTGTCGAGATCCTTCAGACTAGTGATATAGATGGGAGAAGTAAAGAAAGGATTATTTTCATAAGGATTGAAGTAGCGATAGGCCCCCGTCTCCACGTTACGAAGGATGACACCGAACGCTAAATTGAGTCTAAAACTATGATTTAACGATTGATAAATATCCCTAGCGCGTTCCATCAACTCATCGATCGAAAAATGGGCTGTGACGGGGAGATTAAAGGTGGATGCTACCTCCCCTACCCTGTCCCAGGCGAGAATGAACGGAGCGTTCAGCTCATAGGCATCGCGAAGCCCAGGCTCCGTCACCTCGCCTGTCGACTCTTCTAGCCATGGTGCAGCTACTCCCTCGTCTCCCTTGTCTCTCCACGGCGACGCCTGCAGGTCCTTCCCGCTACCGGACTGGCGATGGCGATAGAGTGAAGCCCAACTCTCAAACTGCCTATGACAAGTCCGACAGCGAGGGGTCTGAGTGAGTGTCCTGCGGTGACTAGTAGAGGGAGCTGTGTGGGTGAAGAAAGGGATAGTAGTTTAAAATTATGGCATGTATACTTCATTTCACACTGATGTTATGAAGATAAATTCAACTGAGAAACAGTAAGCCATGTGTAACGTGGTTAAATAGTATATCTACTATACACGCAAACATACATACATACATACATACATACATACATACATACATACATACATACGTACATACATACATACATACATACATAAATTTAGATCATTATATTGATAAGCATGTCATGCCCCAATCTACTCGACTGCAGTGTGCTTGAGGCTGATAGATATGCGTATAGAAAGCAAAGTTAGACTGGGAGAGTATTCCTGGATAAAGCTAGGCGTATATTACACCTCTCGAATAAGACATATATAGTTAGGTTTCAAAATGAATACTAGTTATACACTTTCACTTTTACAAATGTAGACATACATTCACGTGGTATTATACATATCCTAACTCAACTTAGAGATATTCATAATCATATGCGCTATACATATTCTTAGTTACTATATTATACTCAGCCTTAACCTGTCTAGCTGACTACGCCTTAACTTCAATGATGGGATTAATACATTCATTTCAATTTCAATTTGTTTATAGACATTACCTGTTTGGGAACCCCGAACCGTAACGGACCCGCTCGATGTAGAGGCTTGAGGCGTGCTTGAGGCTGTAGACACATATGCGTATATAAAGCAAAGTTAGATGGTAAGAGTATTCCTGGTTAAAGCTAAGCGTACATTACACCTCTTACACTTACACTTAGACTTGTTAAAACTCGAGGTACGTTTAACTCCTGCTGTTAACCTTATAAATCATAACTCGTGAAAGCAGAAAGCATACCTCCACCCATAAAGGTGTTTAAAACTGTATCACATGTTTACAGAAAATAAGACTCATTGCCTTGAATAAAATCGTTGGATACTATAAACAAGGTGATATAATATTTACCAGTCGGGTGCCTTCGTCTGACGTGAACGCCCAATTCCAGAGGGGAACCAAATACAGCGGAGCATTTCTAGGTAGAGAAATTAATTATCTTTAAAGGGAATGTACTAATTATAGTGTGAATATAGATAGGCATATGATTACATGGAAAGGTGTAGATATCTAAATTCATGTCCTGTATCATAACATATTCCGTCCTCACAATATATTTGAATATAACATAACCTATATCAAATTTAGATATAACACATCAATTCAAATCGAATAGAACTCCATACTCACGCTACAACGAAATTCTGTAAGCTTTTGTGACATGGCACATTTGTGTTTCTTTAAATCCTCATTTCTCTTATAGGATTTGGAACACTTGTCACAAGTGAAACGTTTCCCCTCGTGGATTGTCCGAATATGAGTTGTGAGATTATCTTTTCTCGAAAATATTTTCTCACAATGAGGGCAGATGTATATTCTAGAAAAATGAAATAGAAGACTTTTTATATATAACCACTTCAATGATTGTTTTATAAAACCAATATTTAACTAAAAACATAGCAATAGTGATCTATTTCACCTTATATGTTAATGTTCTATGAATATCCAACTAAACCTTTTAAATAATATCAGTCTTAACAAGTACTATTATAACACAACGAGATAACCTTCATCTTAATAAAAACACATCGAAGAGATGTAAACATTTAATCACGTTTTTTCGGAATCCATATTTCACTTTAAAAATCCGTTTAAGTCCTTCGATAAAATATTTAACTGTTGTCAGCTCGAGTGTAAGCGGTGAAATGAAGACTGTTTCTAGTGGCGGAGACTTAGTACATGTATAGAACTTTCAGTTCAGTCAACCAATCAGCCTTTCCCTATTGTACAGTTCCGTGGGATAAACACACATACAGTACACGTGTGTACTAACTCAAAAGAACGTGACCCCCAATGCTATTGACAGAATATATATTTAAAGCATCGAGGTATGCGGGTTTCCATTGAGCTAGTGTCACGCTTTATATGATCTATTGACTAGGAGTTTTAGACATGATGCAACGTTTCTAGAATATAGCTATCTGGGTTTTAAAAAGTAATTCTATGTTTTGATAATATTAAGATGGGACGTATATTTATTGCTTTGATAATATTAAGATGTAACGTATATTTATTGTTTTGATAATGAGTTGAAATGTGAATTCTATCTTTTGATAATGAGTTTTAAACTTTTGATGATTATATTTGGTTTTGTGAAAAGTGGTTCAACCGTTTCATAAACTCCTAACACATAATATCTGAAAGCACAGTACTATTCATGATGTCTCAATGAGGTATATAGATTATCACTGATAAAAGTTTACAACCTAGCAAGGCAAATAACTCATATAAAACTCATATAAAATTGGTTTACATAGATACATTTGTTTTGTGAATAACTATAAACTACCCTTCTTATAACATTAAATAGTGTAAGTTTATATTTAAAACGTTGACAAAACTCCTTCTAGACTTCTAATACATTAAAACATAGATTTTTCCGTGAATATCTCTTAAATAGTTGAGATCTATAGGCAACTGCCATGTCGACACGCTTAAAAATGTCTCGGTTTTTAGCTCACCTCTGTTGACAGAATAAACAATCCATATTTTCAAGAATATTTTATCTGTCAATTTCGTGTACTATTTCGCTGGTTCACTTAGAGATATAATAATACTAGAAAACTAGAAAATAACATTTGACCTATATAATATATGGATATTTAAGAGACGTTTCTTGGCCGACGCTGTAGCGAAGCCAAGGTGTATATTCAGAAAAACCATATGCTATTGTATAGCCAGGTCAAATCCTCACGCTTCGCTAGATACGCATAAGGTAATTATATGTGTATTTCAATCAAGGAGGGGACGGGTGACACGTCATGACTATACATAGTTTTTGGCGGGAAACTTCAAACCCGTTCGACTGGTTTTCATAAAAGCGGGTAGTGTTAGAAAAACCATTGTTCTTCACTAATGATAATTGATAGGTTCAAAAGCATCCTTGCATTGGATAGCCTAATGATTCCTCGACCTTTCTGACCCGTGACGTCATGAATAAATTAGCCTATTAATGAACTACGCTGCATACATTAATCTCCCTTCGGTTCCCTTCGGTAAAAGCAGCATGAGCCTAGTACTTATATTACTACTGATGAGCTAAACATTTAATTAAAAACTTTGATATGATCTCCAAGCCTTCAGGATTCTAAGGATATGAAATCGGGGGTCATCTCAAGCTTGTTTTAAATTGGTGTTTTAATGTTGTTGTTTTTTTTCAAATAGTGTGAAAAGCAATGACCCATGGACCTGTGGTTGTTAGTATTATTGGCCGATTTCCCCAGATTGCATACTTAAGATCAATAAACATACTACTGGACGAGCTACCGGGGAACAATATATTTTATTAAAGTTTTGAATGATTTGAAATCGAGCTCGCTTTCGCTGCATTGATACCAAATAGTTAAATAAAAATGGTATCACTTTGCAATGAGATATATACTATTTCGGTTTTAATAAACACATGATATGACTGAGATAGCACGCCTTTTTACTGAAATAAAGTGATACGAAACGAATGAAAATGGTTCGGCTGAGACATGCAAGTCCAATTCCCATCGAGTGGCTATTTTAAAGTGTTCACATTAAAGTGGCCGCTCGAACGTAGTTCATGTGATTTGACTGATGTAGCAATACATACACACTCACAGTAGAGTTTTAGATATGGTACATTGGTGGAAACTTTAATAATCTTGCTGTCGTAAAATCGCATGAGACCTTCAAATTTAGCTTTCACGCTGAAGAATTCCACAAAATTGTCACTACAATTTTCTGCAAATACGGATAACCGTTTTCTGTGGATACAACGTTTCAGGTCGTGTAATGAGATGTTTCTCTAACTTGACAATGTATTCGGAAATCTTTAATAATAACTGGCAATTTTAGAAAGAAAACTATGTCAAAAACGTGCTACAGCGCCTTTAAAGGACAACTACCAGCACTTTCCTTATTAGATCATTTAATGATATATAGTAAGAACGATAAGATAAGCGCCAATCATTTAAATATAGTGTATTCATTTTACTATGTAAGGAAAAATGTAGCCTACATTGAAAAATTTGACAAGAGAATTCTGGAAACATCATTTTCAATACTTTGTTCATCGACATTTCAAATTCAAAGTCCACCTGAATAACTATACCTATGTCCATGGTGGCGAATACTTTCTGTACCTCTGTTTGTTGAAATTTTCTAAAAATTCATCTTTAAAAACATTACCATAAAATCGAAGCGCTTAATGTTGGTTCGCAATGTTGAATGAACTTTATATCTGACCAGGGTCACTGTTGTCTCGCTTGTTTACATAACACACTGGACTAAATAGCGTACCAACAGCGTGTTTGCTTTGTTTGACTCAAGCTTACCTGTTTAATTGGCACAAAAGTTTAAACATTCCGTGCACCGTAACCATATACCAATCAATCAAAATGTGCGCAATAGGCATAACCTGCTGAAAGTCTGCACAATAGGTGATACTGTTATATCCAGTCACAGGTGGAGTCAGTGAGTTATTGTTTACGTCGGGCACTATCGCATGCAGTATCTGCCGTCATAGGTAGACTTGAGATGGAATGATGTTCAACATATTCATTTCAAAAAAAGGAGGAACCGGTTGGTAATAAACAAATGTAACTACCGCTAGTGTATACAGCATAATTAATCAACATTCCATGATGAGTGTACAGTGTGAACAAATGAAGACATGTCAATGATGAAATCTGAATAAGAACTTCAGTTAATTTTAAACATGTCATAGTTTAAATTTCAAAATTATCAGTTTTACAGTGTATTGTCCGAAGTTTGGAATCATAGCGAAGATTATAATTAGTGACATCTCAAAATCTAGGAGGTATAACCACGAATATTGAAATTACTCAGAAGTAGTGTTACTGACCATTTTATAAAACATAGTCATTTTATGAACGTATTTTCTTTAACATAGTGGTTGACAATTAGTTGTTTCATAACATTCTTTCTCCATTATTAGAGCACCAATGTTGAGCTGTTCGAGTATATCTTCCTGTTGTTTAGTACAGTTATCTACAATAATCGAACCTTGGTAATGTTATAGTGTTTTCAAAGTTGACCAGGTTGGGGTCCTACCTATCGAATTTGTGTTTTTCTACAAAAGAGAATTTGATTTGACCTCGCTTTTATTTGGAAATCAAAATTGTTCCTCGACTGTAAATAAAAACAACTTGTAATTTCTGTACACTCCTTAATACATTTAACAAGCAGATTTAAAAAAAAACATGTTTAACTAATGTAATTGATACATACTTATGAAAAGTTAATGTAATTTTTTTAATGATGAAAAAATTACTTTCGATGAATCCAGAAAAGAATAAATTTGATGGAATAAAATGACTTTGATGAAAAATATTACTTAAATGATATAACAACATTGATAATTAAATTTGATAATAAATGAATTTACTTATGAAGAAAAAGACTTAGAATACACAAATAATTGTTGCAAAATAAACAGGTATTGAAGTACAATGATGGTACAAAGGATCATTTAAAAATATGGGCAAAATATAACTTTAACGGGGAAAGGATCAATGCTTATAATTATTTCATAACACAAATTAATCTTGATAAAAATACTTTTATAAAGAAAATGAAACCAAAGATAATGGCAGCGGAGTCTTCTTTGTTGTAATTAGCTTTTATTTCTTAAATTTGAACACACAATTGTTTCACCAATAATACTAATAAGATCATTCACTTTAAATGCTTCCAATAACTACTACTTTGAGTTTAGACACCCAAAATGTGGATAGATTAAATCAATTTGGGCCAAAACAGTTTCACTACAGACATTAAGTCCATTACATAATTACAACATAGATGTTGATAAATCGAGTATTTTCAAGTAATGAAAACATCTTCTACCATTACATTCTAATACTTAATGGCGCTGTAGCACGCAATTCTTACTGAAATAAAGTGACCTCACAAAAAGATAAATAAATGGCAAGATAAAACGAATGTACATGGTTCGGTTAAGCCATGCGAGTCCATTTCCTTTCGAGTGGCCATGATGGAATGGTCATTCATCTTGCTGTCTTAACTCTCAAATTAGCATCAGACCTAAAACTCTCCCTCTCACATTGGCGAGTTCCATACCACTGTCGATTTATAGGTCGTATTATTTCTTCAAAATGTTTTATTTTCATGATTTCGCAATTTCGTTTTAAACATTAAATTTTAGATCATGATAATATTATAGAAAGTGTAAACCCGCTATACGACCGACACCTCTACATATATTATCATAGGCATATAATCGACGCTATATTTAAACCTATTTAAAACACCTCTCCATAGATTATCAAAGACATATAACCGACGCCATATTTACAACTACTTAAAACAGTTCTTCATAGATTACCACTGACGGGACAGGACGAGACATTTATGACATCAGCGAACAGCTTTGTGTATTTTTCCGACACATTAACATAGATAAAAGGCAAGAATCACATTATATAAGTGTAAGTTGCTCGTGTTTTGAATGTTTATAAGTTGGGAAATGTTCAGATTATATATTTTTTATTCCGATTTTAAGATGTGTGATGAGCCATCAAGAGACATGATATGAACTACATCATTTATTTATTTTAGTTGGTGTGTTGTTTTATAGTCACTTAGCACCTTTATTTAGTCTAGTAATGTGTTCGTCTAGAGAAAAGTCTAGTTCATGCACAGTTGTTGACTAAATGTTTCAATGTACTAAAGCAAATTATTGACCATATACTTTTATCTGAGAAACGTCGAGTGTTGTCGAGGTAAATATCGGCCAAGTACTTAGGAGACGAATGGTATGGTCATGAAATGTATAAGTTAAACTGACGTGGTGGTTTTCCCAACATCAGACCTTACAATGCACAGTGTGTAGTGTCTCTTTCTGTGATGCAAGTTGACTGATGGGGTGGCTCTTGCATTCAAGATTATTAGTCAATTGAACAACTTTACTGTTGATATAATTCCTTATCATTCTTATAAACAAAATAACTGTTAGAATAATCGCAATACCACATAATAAAACATCAACATTAATTTGAGCAATTTAACTTTCATAATAACTCCAAATACTTTCGTATTATTCTGATATCACGTTAGACTTTAGTGAGTGGTAAAAATAGTTTTATGCAATGATAACTTATCATCATTCTGAAGTGTAGTGTGTTTGACCTTTACAAAATGATGCACGTTTTGAAGTGAATATTGTGAGTACAATATGTACAGGGATAATTTTCAATTTCGTTGACTCAACATTGAATTCATGAAAAATGTGTTTAACAAGCATAACACATTTCAGAGAAACATACTTTTAATGTATTTTTAAAGTATATACTTGGATTACAAAACAGTCAAGTAACACGTGGTAAACCAGTTGTTTCAATTTGAAACAAACATACTTGGGTAGTCAAGCACCGAGCAGAAAGCAATATGAGACACATAGCATGTGACAGATTTATATGCACTTGCACCTCTCGCAGAGAGTACTGCAGTTATGCAGATATATTGATTTCGATTATAAAAAGATTTAGGCAAAGCTATTGAAGCGTGAGTTACAGAGTTATTTAACACACCTTGTGCAATATGTACGAGTATTAAAAGTTATCTGACAGTGATATCATCATCTCATATAGAGATCCTGATATATGCAGTGTCCAAATAAAACAAAGAATGTGTTAGATAGCATGAGGACACTTGTTTACATATTTTTTTTTATTGCTGAAACATATATAATCTACATTATAGAAACGACGTACATGTTCTTACTAAACCACTAAAACACATAATCAATAGTATGTAGCGTAGTCAGATTAACATTTTATATCTAAACCTCTCAACATATATAATGAACAGTACCAACATTATCTCGTATTTATATTATTTATATTAAATATTTGAATTATTATCAAAATCATGGAGATTAAGTGATATTTACATCTTCTTTGTCACGGACTAAAGTGTAATGTATTTAACAGTTGGAATTTTGTTATCAAAAAGAAGAACTTGGAATATGTTAGCCAGTACAAAAGACCCTGTCTTAACTGATTTTCTCTCTCGTAAATTTCATCTCACTTCTTCTACAGTATTGTACCCCTTTAAGTAATGTACAGAAAATGCATACACTGTTACACTTCCAAGCTATAAAACGGACTCAATCACGTCCTTTGACATGCCAAGGTGAAGTTTCACTGCGGGAACATGTTACAACCAGCTGGGTAGAATAATTACATCATTGAAACTGAAATACGTTCTGGTGGGTCTATTTATTATCTTGTTGTTGATATTTGAAATATGTTAAACGTTTGATTAAATTTACAACATGTAGCGGGAATATGAAAACCAGTCTCAAAGGATTTGTTCAAATAAAATATTGTATCGCCCCCCATACCCCGGATTTACACACATTTTGGTTCTTTCATTTTCCCTGTAATAAAAACATGCAATGTTTCTCAGGCGTCAGCCAATCACTTTTATTTGTGCACATGACAACTTTTTATTGTCATTTAAAACAATAAATTACGAATTTGCTGCATCATGTTTGCCAATCCAAAAATCCGTTCACGTACCAACTAAATGGTCTGCAGGAATGGATGTGCTTCTGTTTTGTATTCTTCCAGCATTTCCAAGCTATATTCTGCTGGCAAAAAAACATAATGTATTTTTCCTTTGGCACTATTATTTCCAACAAAAAGTAAAAAGAAAATCCTACCGCCTTCCTCACTTTTAAGAAAAAAGTGACCGAGAAACATTTAATTTTTCATCCTTACATGAAGTGTTCTAAAACCTGTATTGTAGGAAGAACCTGTCAGTCATACCGTCAATGATATCTAACTTAGCATCTATAAGCCTATTAAATTGTGTGAAGTATAACCTACTTACTATTTTCAACAGTCACTTTTGAACTCATGATGTTAAAGATTTTAAGATCTTAATGTTAAATGTCTTTGTTAAACATTTGTTTAGAGGAAACGGATATTATAACTACTAGTTTTAAAATCAATCAGATACAATAACAGAAACAGTGATCGAAGTACACACCAACAAAAATATATACAAATTTATATAATATGTACATGGTCACAAAGTATGCATTTCCACAGGGCACAATAACACATGGAGTTATTCGAGAAGTTAGATAGGGAGTTTTCAATCTAAATAAATTCAGATCAACTGTCCTATATCATGGATATACAGTCGGTATAACCTAATATACCTGTTGATCTAAATTTATTTAGATTGAGGAGTTTTCAATCTATCATCGATATTCTAATAACTTGCTATTCTAATTCAAGTATTTCCCCGTTTCGTTATGTTACAACAGACCACACACGTAGTTAGAAGAACTTATAAATAAATACCTGGGTCCCATGATTATCAAGTTTGCAATAAATATATCCAGTCATTCAATGCCTTATTGATAATGAGATGGACATAGTTTATAAGAGTGTGACGCTTGTCGAACGTTATCACTCAGAAAACATGTTTAACTTAGTAAAAATAATTTCCCTTGTATTCGATATTTTATCAAGAAGCTATTTCGTAGTTATATTTGAGATCAGTGACAGTCACAAACAAGTTACAAGAGCTTGACTGGGTCTTATTCTCAATTGGAGACAGTAAAATGTGCACATGACACAACATGCAATATATTTAAAGTTCCTCTAAATCAATGCTACAACAAGCAAGAGTTCATACCTCTTATCAGTCACGAGAACAAGCTGACATTGAAGCATGAATCATACCTGGTCAAGGCCATTACAAGCTTTACATGAAATACTAAGAAAACCCTGCAAACCCATTTTCGGGTGAAACGTCTCGCGATGGCTAGCTCATGAATATTCAGTGACCATAGTAATACCGGAAGCTTCATAGCGCGCCTTCATTCATTCCAGCGTTTGCAGGGTGTAGTTTTAAAATGCTTTGAGGTGAGGTGATTTGGGGTTTAACGGCACTTTCAAGAGTTTTTCAACTCATATCTCGGCTGGCAGTGTTATTGCAGGGAGAAATCCTGCATCGCAATGGTGGCCGTATGTCGCGGTGAAACCTGAGAGCATCGACTGGAAAAGGCGAACTATGTGATACTGTGCATTGTAACCACAACTTACTGCGTGTGAAACTGTTTCTGGGATCTATCCATAGTTGGTGTTTTAACATGTAAGAACTTCATTTATGATAATAGTTTATGAATTTAAGAAAAATAATGTCTTTAATAGCATTTCCATGCTAAGCTGTGTGTTTCTGGTATCTATCCATAGTTGGGAGAGCTAAACTTTAAATTAGCCGGTATCAAACGTCGTTTATTTTAATAGTGTAATGCTAAATGTATGTGTTTTAACATTGAAGCACTACATTTATTATAATCGTTTATATATTTAAGAAAAAATGTCTTTAATAGCATTTCCATGCTAAGCTGTGTGTTTTGGGGATCTATCCATAGTTGGGAGAGCTAAACTTTAGACTACACAGTATCAAACTTCATTTATTGTAATAATGTAATGCTAAATGTATGTGTTTTAACATCTAATCACTTCATTTATGATAATAGTTTATGTATTTAAGAAAAATAATGTCTTTAATAGCATTTCCATGCTAAGCTGTGTGTTTCTGGGATCTATCCATAGTTGGGAGAGCTAAACTTTAGACAAGTTGGTATCAAACTTCATTTATTTTAATAGTGTACTGCTAAATGTATGTGTTTTAACATCTAAGCACTTCCTTTTTGTTATAGTTTATGTATTTAAGAAAAGAAAATGTATATAATAGCATGTCCATGCTAAACTGTTTGTTTCTGGGATCTATGCATAGTTGGGATAGCTAAACTTAAGACTAGCCAGTATCAAACTTCATTTATGTTAATGGTGTTATGTTAAAAGTAGGTTTTTTAAAATGTAAGCACTTCACTTATGATAACAGTTTATGTATTTAAGAAAAATAATGTATGTAATAGCATTTTCATGCTAAGCTGTGTGTTTCTGGGATCTATCCATAGTTGGGATAGCTAAACTTTAGACTAGCTGGTATCAAACTTCATTTATGTTTATGGTGTAATGTTAAAAGTAGGTGTTTTAACATGTAAGAACCTTATTTATGATAAAATGTTATGTATACAAGAAAAATAATGTCTTTAATAGCATTTCCATGCTAAGCTGTGTGTTTCTTGGATCTATCCAAAGTTCGGAAAGCTAAACCTTAGACTACCTGGGTATCGAACTTCATTAATTCGAAAGTATAGTATTAAAATTAACTTTTTTTTAACGTGTACATACTTTCTTTGCAATAATCGTTTATGTATTTCTGAAAAGAATGTCTTTAATAGCATTTTCTTGTTAAACTGTGAGTGTTGGTGATTTATCCACAGTTGGGATATCTTAACTATAGATTAACCGGTACTTAACTTAATTTTTTTCTAATAATGTAATATTGAAATTAGTCTTTTCAAAGGTTAAATTACTTCTTTATGACAATATTTTATCTGTTATCATTAAAAGCATGATTACGTTGGTGGGTTTGGAATCTATCAACATTCTTGATTGCTAAACCTTGCCCTAACCTCCTTAAATGCGCTGTCGCAAAGTTTTTTCAACACACAAATTATATATATATACAAGTTATACAATATATTGTTACGTAAGAGGGTAAACCATCTTAATCCACGACCCGATAAACCATATCAATAGCAACTGGTTATATGTACTTAAAGAAACAATGCGACCTATAAATCGACAGTGGTATGGTACTCGTCAGTGTGAGATGTAGAGTTGTAGGACTGATGCTAATTTGAGAGTTAAGACAGCAAAATGAATGACCATTCCATCATGGTGATATAATTTAAAGTGTACACTGACTGTTTTTGTATCCCAAAATCAGTCAGATCACTCGAACTACCTTCGAGTGGCCATTTTAATGTGAACACATTAAAATGGCTACTCGAAGGGAAATGGACTTAACTGAACCATGTACATTCGTTTTTGTTTACCTGTTTTATTAACGAGATTTATCTAGCCATGTATTTAGCTTTTTGTGAGGTTACTTTATTTAGTTAAGAATTGCGTGTTACAGCGCCATTAAGTATTATAATGTAATGGTAGAAGCTGTTTTCATAACTTGTAAATACTCGATTTATCAACATCTATGTTGAATTATGAAAAGGAATGTCTGTAATGAAAATCTTTTGGCCCAAATTGATTTAATCTTTCCACATTTTGGGTGTCTAAACTCTAAGTACTAGTTATTGGAAGCATTGATAAAGCTTAAAAGTGAATTAACTTATTTGTTATAGTCAATTCCAACAAAGAAGACTTTCCTGTGCCATTATCTTTGGTTTCATTTTCTTCATAAAAGTATTTTTTATCAAAATCAATATGTCTTATCCAATTTGTTTAAGCATTAAATTGTATCCCTTTCCCCTTTAAAGTTATATTTTGACCATTTCTTTTATGATCCTTTGTATCATTTTTGCAACAATCATTTGTGTATTCTAAGTCATTATTTTCATAAGTAAATTCATTTATTATCAAGTTCAATTATCAATGGATTCATCAAAAGTAATTTTTTCATCAAAGTCGTTTTTCTCATTAAAGTTTGTTTTTTTCATCAACGTCGTTTTGTCATTTAAATAATTGTTTTCATCAAAATAATTTTATTCCATCAAATTCATTCTTTTCATGAAATTCATTTCTTTTAATCTAAGTTCATCAAAATCAGATTTTTCATCAAAGTCGGTTTTTTTCATCAGTCATTTTGTTATCATCAAAGTCATTTTTTTCAGCAAAATAAGTTTTCTCAACAAAGTCAGTTTTCTCATCAAAGTCTTTTATTTCCATTAAAGTCGGTTTTTTATCAAAGTCAGTTTTTTCATCAAAATCAGTTTTTTCATCAAAATCAGCATTTTCATCAAAATCAGATTTCTCAGCAAAATCAGTTTTCTCAGCAAAATCAGTTTTCTCAGCAAACTCATTTTTTTCTAAAATGTTCTGCTATCCCATCTTAAGATGGGATATCCCAACTTGAGATAGCGATTTATCCACAGTTGGGATAGCCAAAAGAACTATCCCATCTTAAGATGGGATAGATCCATACTTTGGATACAACTATCAATTTGTACTCAAAACTATCCATTTGTACACAAAACAATCCATTAGAACACAAGACAATCCGCCAGTACACAAAGGTTTGATTCTTCAAAGCTTTGAATTGAAGTGTATTGCTGACCTGAGCCCATTTTATAGCCCAAAAAATTGAGAAAAAAAAATTCACATGAAAATCATATTATATCAAAATTGCTTAAAATATCCTGTCAGCTAATTGTGACCCACTTACAAAGCCCAGTATTTGTTGTATCAGATTGCAAAAGAATTGTAACATGACGGGACACTGCAACATTCTGAAATAAAACTTCAAACAGACATGGGGTGTTGACCTCGTTACATCACTTTTATTTTTTATTTTTATAGTATTAGGGCTGGATCGTGGATTTCATATCTAATCGCTAGTTTTACGATAATACAAGCCCCTCTGATTTCTTTCTTAACTAGTAACTACTCCAAATTTCTGAAATACTGTTCAGTATGTCACTTCCTATAAACTTAACATCTTTACTTATTTTGCCTATACTATTATTGCCCATGTAAAAGCCATTATTATTAATTATTAATAATTGCTTTATTGATATATTCAATGAGTATGTTTATTGTGTGCTTTGAACTTGAGCTTTGGACTGATAATGTATAATATAAAGATTGTACATGCTTAAAAGAAAAGTTAAAAAAAAGTAAAATGGTTAGAATGTGAAGGAGGATGTCCTAAGTATGGGCCTAATCCCCTGTAAAGTGGAACAGTGCTATTTGATTTTAAAGAAATTCGACTGAAACTGTCTGATACTCGTCCTACATAAGTGTTATACAAGAACTGGTGACATTTTGAAAAGTTTAGTTATTTTAAAACTAATCGAAATAATTTAAAAAAATAACAGCTTACATTGCTTTATGAATGTTCGCCAGGACATCTGTGATAATTCTAAAAATGACATTAATGTCAAATAGTTTTATTAATGGCTTCATAATACCAAACTCTCAGCCAGTTGTCTGCAGGCTCAGCAATGCTCAGCAACTTCAAGTCCCAATATCAACAAACAGCAGTACAACGTCCTATTAACGCTATTTACACATGGGTGTCTTCATGACAGGAGAGTGCGAATAACCAGAATAACTCAACAATTCGCAATAGCATTGACATTCTTGACTTTTACCTTTTCAAGTTTTAATATATGATCATGAAGAGAAAAGATGTGAATGGATGTGCGAATGAAACAAGTGTAAACAGTAACACAAATCAGAATTTTTAAATTTGCATTTTTTTATTATTTCAATTGGGCTTTAGTTCTCTGTGTAATAAGCAGGCTTTCTGAAAGAACAAAGGTGATTCCAGCAGGTAACATTCATGCTTCACACATTTTGTATTATTTTAATTGTAGATTTCCTTGAAATAGAGTTAAAAGATACTTTGGAAAAGGAACAGAGAAGCACAGATCAATCATTGTGAGGACTAGAACATGTTTAAGCTTCCTTTAACTGCCTATATTTACAATAGAACCCCTGGAAATTCATAGTTAAAAGAAAAGTTTTGAACCAAATAAATGTATTTCAGTAAGCTCTAAAAGTTGTTCCGTTTTTTGTTTGATTATTGTAAACTATTATGAAATATGTTTAAATATTGATTTGTTTAATCATAGTGTTAAAAAGTGGTGTTTAATCGTGATGTTTAATCAATGAAAACTGAGATCTTCCAACTGATGGAGTCACAGATCTTACCTGAGATTCAGGCAAAGAAGTGTTCATAACCTCTGGTAAAAACTTTCTTCAAGTGGCTATGAAACAATGGGAAGCCAGCAATCAGGAGGGAGCAGACACCCGTATTGTCCATATGTAGAGGATGGGAGGGAGCTGACACCCGTATTGTCTATATGTAGAGGATGTTCTGAGGATAGGTGGCTCCAATGTCTTGGTGAGCACAGTTGATACAGATGTCAGATAGGCTTGGTTGGATACTTATCCAAACTGGAAGCTCATAAACTTATCTCTGCTTACGGGAAAATGAAAACACTTCAAGTTGTATGACATCAATTCAATCTACAAAAAAATTGCCTCACTATGTCAAGTGCGCTTTTTTACTTTTGTCAAGGTTCAAGGTTTTTATCAACTCAATTCCACCATCGGTGGTACATGAGCATAATACATACAATTTATATACAGAATAAATTAATCTCTTTACTGGTTGAGATACAACGTCACACTTTGGTGGGAAAGCAAAATATATAGGAAGAGGTGGCTTGCATATCCAGAAGCTATTGAAATCAGCATTTCACAAACAAATCCTTATATTAGCATTTTAGGCTATTTCAAGAAAAGAAAAGAGAAGGAAAGAATGTTGTTGTTTTTCATGGTTCTCACTACACAATTGATTTCCTCATTATCAATTTATTTTTCCAGTTCTATTCTTAATTCAAACTTCAAAGTGTTTAAACATTCTGTAAATTAACATTTTCTTCTGCAGGAAACGGTGACTTACAGAACATGTTCAGCTGTTTAAAGATAGCATTGCTATCTGTAATCACCTAATTATTTACGTTACAACGTTCTGGGATCCTGGTCTGAAGATTTTTTACTTTCGTAGTTCACAGGCTTTTCATTGGGACATTAAACACGCCTTATCTGCCACAAGCCGGAATGAACTTCGCAACAGTCGGTTAGAACATCGGTTTGTCGCCCTTGAATTCATTGGATCGGTACGGGAAAGTGTATGAACATTCACATATAACACGGTTTCCACGTGTGTGATTCCAAACCATGTACATGTGTGGAGATTTCATTTCCTGGAATAAATCTTCTGTAATATAAGTCTCATTAACATAATCTAAATGAGGTTGTCAGAGCTATATTGGTTTAAAGGTTAATCACTTAAATCATGTGAGGTTGTCAGAGCTATATTGGTTTAAAGGTTAATCACTTAAATCATGTGAGGTTGTCAGAGCTTTATTTGTTTAAAGGTTAATCACTTAAATCATGTGAGGTCGTCATAGCTATATTGGTTTAAAGGTTAATCACTTAAATCATGTGAGGTTGTCAGAGCTATATTGGTTTAAAGGTTAATCACTTAAATCATGTGAGGTTGTCAGAGCTTTATTTGTTTAAAGGTTAATCACTTAAATCATGTGAGGTCGTCAGAGCTATATTGGTTTAAAGGTTAATCACTTAAAGCATGTAAGGTTGTCAGAGCTTTATTTGTTTAAAGGTTAATCACTTAAATCATGTGAGGTCGTCAGAGCTATATTGGTTTAAAGGTTAATCACTTAAATCATGTAAGGTTGTCAGAGTTATATTGGTTTAAAGGTTAATCACTTAAATCATGTGAGGTTGTCAGAGCTATATTGGTTTAAAGGTTAATCACTTAAATCATGTGAGGTTGTCAGAGCTATATTTGTTTAAAGGTTAATCACTTAAATCATGTGAGGTCGTCAGAGCTATATTGGTTTAAAGGTTAATCACTTAAATCATGTGAGGTTGTCAGAGCTATATTTGTTTAAATGTTAATCACTTAAATCATGTGAGGTCGTCAGAGCTATATTGGTTTAAAGGTTAATCACTTAAATCATGTGAGGTTGTCAGAGCTATATTGGTTTAAAGGTTAATCACTTAAATCATGTGAGGTTGTCAGAGCTTTATTTGTTTAAAGGTTAATCACTTAAATCATGTGAGGTCGTCAGAGCTATATTGGTTTAAAGGTTAATCACTTAAATCATGTGAGGTTGTCAGAGTTATATTGGTTTAAAGGTTAATCACTTAAATCAAGTGAGGTTGTCAGAGCTATATTGGTTTAAAGGTTAATCACTTAAATCATGTGAGGTTGTCAGAGCTATATTGGTTTAAAGGTTAATCACTTAAATCATGTGAGGTTATCAGAACTATGTTGGTTTAAAGGAGCTGTAGGACGCTGTTCTTTCTGAAAAGTAGTGATCTCAAACAAAGGAAAACAAATGATACCAATGACTGTATAATTATTTTTGATACATAAAAATAGTTTTAAAACGGATGAACATAATTTGGTTAAGCCCTGCGAGTCCAATTTAAATTGAGAGGCCATTTTAATGTGAACACCTTACACCGTTCGAAGGTAGTTCAAATGATGTGACGTATGAAACGATCCCTGGACAAAAACAACATATAACCATTGATGATCCTTCATAACAGGGGAAAAGTAACTACCTCTAAACTTCATTCATTAAATAATATGCTTCCCCCAAAAACTCAACTCAGTCCAAACGATTCCCCTTCTATGTAGATGCGTGTAAACTATACCCAGTATAAACAATACGCAATTCAAACTAGTTCACTCTTCATGCATGTGTGTACACTATACCAAGTATAAACTATACACAATTCAAACTAGTACACTCTTCATGTCTGTATGTACACTATAACCAGTATAAACTATACGCAATTCAAACTAGTTCACTCTTCATGCATGTGTGTACACTATACCAAGTATAAACTAAACACAATTCAAACTAATCCATTCTTCACGTCCGTGTGTACACTATACCCAATATAAACCGGACACCATTCAATCTAATCCATTCTTCATGTCTGTGTGTACACTATACCATTTATAAACTATACACAATCCAAACTAGCCCACTCTTCATGTCTGTGTGTCACTATACCCAGTATAAACTACACATAATTCTAACGATTCCCCTTCTATATGTCTGTGTGTACACTACACCCAATATAAACTATACAAATCCAAACGATTGTCCTTCTAGATGTATGTGTGTACACTATTTCCAGTATAAACTATACACAATCCAAACGATTCCGCTTCTATATGTCTGTGTCTACACTAAACCCAGTATAAACGAAACTCAATCTAAACGATTCCCCTTCTATATGTCTGAGTGTACACTATACAAAGTATAAACTATACACAATCTCAACGATTCCCCTTCTATATGTCTGAGTGTACACTATACCCAGTATAAACTATACACAATCTAAACTATTCCCCTTCTATATGTCTGTGTGTACACTATACCCAGTATAAACTATACACAATCCAAATGATTCCCCTTCTATATGTCTGTGTGTACACTATACCATGTATAAACTATACACACTCCAAACGATTCCCCTTCTATATGTCTGTGTCTACACTTAACCCAGTATAAACGAAATTCAATCCAAACGATTCCCCTTCTAGATGTATGTGTGTACACTATACCCGGAATAAACTATACACAATCTAAACGATTCCCCTTCTATATGTCTGAGTGTACACTATACCCAGTATAAACTATACACAATCTAAACGATTCCCCTTCTATATGTCTGAGTGTACACTATACCCAATATAAACTATACACAAACCAAACGATTCCCCTTCTATATGTCTGTGTGTACACTATACCCAGTATAAACTATACACAATCCAAACGATTCCCCTTCTATATGTCTGTGTGTACACTAAACCCAGTATAAACGAAAATCGATCCAAACGATTCCCCTTCTATATGTCTGTGTGTACACTATACCCAGTATAAACTATACACAAACCAAACGATTCCACTTCTATATGTCTGTGTGTAAACTATACCCAGTATAAACTATACACAATCCAAACGATTCTCCTTCTATATGTCTGTGTGTACACTAGACCAAGTATAAACAATACACAATCCAAACGATTCCCCTTCTATATGTATGTGTGTACACTAAACCAAGTATAAACTATACATAATCTAAACGATTCCCCTTCTATATGTCTGAGTGTACACTATACCAACTATAAACTATACACAATCCAAACGATTCCCCTTCTAGATGTATGTGTGTACACTATACCCGGAATAAACTATACACAATCTAAACGATTCCCCTTCTAGATGTCTGGGTGTACACTATACCAAGTATAAACTATACACAATAAAAACGATTCCACTTCTATATGTCTGTGTGTAACTATACCCAGTATAAACTATACACAATCTAAACGATTCCCTTTCTATATGTCTGTGTGTACACTATACCCAGTATAAACTATACACAATCCAAACGATTCCCCTTCTATATGTCTGGGTGTACACTATACCAAGTATAAACTATACACAATCCAACCGATTCCCTTCTTTATGTATGTGTGTACACTAAACCAGGTATAAACTATATACACTCCAAACGATTCCCCTTCTATATGTCTGTGTCTACACTTAACCCAGTATAAACGAAATTCAATCCAAACGAGTCCCCTTCTAGATGTATGTGTGTACACTATACCCGGAATAAACTATACACAATCTAAACGATTCCCCTTCTATATGTCTGGGTGTACACTATACCCAGTATAAACTATACACAATCCAAACGATTCCACTTCTATATGTCTGTGTGTACACTATACCCAGTATAAACTATACACAATCCAAACGATTCCACTTCTATATGTCTGTGTGTACACTATACCAAGTATAAACGAAACTCAATCCAAACGATTCACCTTCTATATATCTGTGTGTACACTAAACCAAGTATAAACTATACATAATCTAAACGATTCCCCTTCTATATGTCTGTGTGTACACTATATCCAGTATAAACTATACACAATCCAAACGATTCCCCTTCTAGATGTATGTGTGTACACTATACCCGGAATAAACTATACACAATCTAAACGATTCCCCTTCTATATGTCTGGGTGTACACTATACCCAGTATAAACTATACACAATCCAAACGATTCCACTTCTATATGTCTGTGTGTAACTATACCCAGTATAAACTATACACAATCTAAACGATTCCCTTTCTATATGTCTGTGTGTACACTATACCCAGTATAAACTATACACAATCCAAACGATTCCCCTTCTATATGTCTGTGTGTACACTATACCAAGTATAAACTATACACAATCCAACCGATTCCCTTCTTTATGTATGTGTGTACACTAAACCAGGTATAAACTATATACACTCCAAACGATTCCCCTTCTATATGTCTGTGTCTACACTTAACCCAGTATAAACGAACTTCAATCCAAACGAGTCCCCTTCTAGATGTATGTGTGTACACTATACCCGGAATAAACTATACACAATCTAAACGATTCCCCTTTTAAATGTCTGGGTGTACACTATACCCAGTATAAACTATACACAATCCAAACGATTCCACTTCTATATGTCTGTGTGTACACTATACCCAGTATAAACTACACACAAACCAAACGATTCCCCTTCTATATGTCTTTGTGTACACTATACCAAGTATAAACTATACACAAACCAAACGATTCCACTTCTATATGTCTGTGTGTACACTATACCAAGTATAAACGAAACTCAATCCAAACGATTCCCCTTCTATATATCTGCGTGTACATTAAACCAAGTATAAACTATACATAATCTAAACGATTCCCCTTCTATATGTCTGTGTGTACACTATACCCAGTATAAACTATACACAATCCAAACGATTCCCCTTCTATATGTCTGTGTGTACACTATACCCAGTATAAACTATACACAATCTAAATGATTCCCCTTCTATATGTCTTTGTGTACACTATACCAAGTATAAACTATACACAATCCAAACGATTCCACTTCTATATGTCTCTGTGTACACTCTACCAAGTATAAACGAAACTCAATCCAAACGATTCCCCTTCTATATATCTGCGTGTACACTAAACCAAGTATAAACTATACATAATCTAAACGATTCCCCTTCTATATGTCTGTGTGTACACTATACCCAGTATAAACTATACACAATCCAAACGATTCCCCTTCTATATGTCTGTGTGTACACTATACCCAGTATAAACTATACACAATCCTAACGATTCCCCTTCTATATGTCTGAGTGTACACTATACCAACTATAAACTATACACAATCCAAACGATTCCCCTTCTAGATGTATGTGTGTACACTATACCCAGAATAAACTATACACAATCTAAACGATTCCCCTTCTAGATGTCTGGGTGTACACTATACCAAGTATAAACTATATACAATCCAAACGATTCCACTTCTATATGTCTGTGTGTAACTATACCCAGTATAAACTATACACAATCTAAACGATTCCCTTTCTATATGTCTGTGTGTACACTATACCCAGTATAAACTATACACAATCCAAACGATTCCCCTTCTATATGTCTGTGTGTACACTATACCAAGTATAAACTATACACAATCCAACCGATTCCCTTCTTTATGTATGTGTGTACACTAAACCAGGTATAAACTATATACACTCCAAACGATTCCCCTTCTATATGTCTGTGTCTACACTTAACCCAGTATAAACGAAATTCAATCCAAACGAGTCCCCTTCTAGATGTATGTGTGTACACTATACCCGGAATAAACTATACACAATCTAAACGATTCCCCTTCTATATGTCTGTGTGTACACTATACCCAGTATAAACTATACACAATTCAAACGATTAAACTTCTATATGTCTGTGTGTACACTATACCAAGTATAAACTATACACAATCCAAACGATTCCACTTCTATATGTCTGTGTGTACACTATACCAAGTATAAACTACACACAATCCAAACGATTCCCCTTCTAGATGTATGTGTGTACACTATACCCAGTATAAACTACACACAAACCAAACGATTCCCCTTCTATATGTCTTTGTGTACACTATACCAAGTATAAACTATACATAATCTAAACGATTCCCCTTCTATATGTCTGTGTGTACACTATACCAAGTATAAACTATACACAATCCAAACGATTCCACTTCTATATGTCTGTGTGTACACTATACCAAGTATAAACTATACACAATCCAAACGATTCCACTTCTATATGTCTGTGTGTACACTATACCAAGTATAAACTACACACAATCCAAACGATTCCCCTTCTAGATGTATGTGTGTACACTATACCCAGTATAAACTACACACAAACCAAACGATTCCCCTTCTAGATGTATGTGTGTACACTATACCAAGTATAAACTATACACAATCCAAACGATTCCCCTTCTATATGTCTGTGTGTACACTAAACCAAGTCTAAACTATACACAATCCAAACGATTCCCCTTCTATATGTCTGTGTGTACACTAAACCAAGTATAAACTACACACAATCCAAACGATTCCCCTTCTATATGTCTGTGTGTACACTAAACCAAGTATAAACTATACACAATCCAAACGATTCCCCTTCTATATGTCTGTGTGTACACTAAACCAAGTATAAACTACACACAATCCAAACGATTCCCCTTCTATATGTCTGTGTGTACACTAAACCAAGTATAAACTATACACAATCCAAACGATTCCCCTTCTATATGTCTGTGTGTACACTAAACCAAGTATAAACTACACACAATCCAAACGATTCCACTTCTATATGTCTGTGTGTACACTATACCCAGTATAAACTATACATAATCCAAACGATTCCCCTTCTATATGTCTGTGTGTACACTTAACCAAGTATAAACTATACACAATCCAAACGATTCCACTTCTATATGTCTGTGTGTACACTATACCCAGTATAAACTATACATAATCCAAACGATTCCCCTCCTATATGTCTATGTGTACACTAAACCAAGTATAAACTATACACAAACCAAACGATTCCCCTTCTATATGTCTGTGTGTACACTAAACCAAGTATAAACTACACACAATCCAAACGATTCCCCTTCTATATGTCTGTGTGTACACTAAACCAAGTATAAACTATACACAATCCAAACGATTCCCCTTCTATATGTCTGTGTGTACACTAAACCAAGTATAAACTACACACAAACCAAACGATTCCCCTTCTATATGTCTGTGTGTACACTAAACCAAGTATAAACTATACACAATCTAAATGATTCCCCTTCTATATGTATGTGTGTACACTAAACCAAGTATAAACTACACACAAACCAAACGATTCCCCTTCTATATGTCTGTGTGTACACTATACCCAGTATAAACTACACACAATCCAAACGATTCCACTTCTATATGTCTGTGTGTACACTAAACCAAGTATAAACTATACATAATCCAAACGATTCCCCTTCTATATGTCTGTGTGTACACTAAACCAAGTATAAACTACACACAAACCAAACGATTCCCCTTCTATATGTCTGTGTGTACACTAAACCAAGTATAAACTATACATAATCCAAACGATTCCCCTTCTATATGTCTGTGTGTACACTAAACCAAGTATAAACTACACACAAACCAAACGATTCCCCTTCTATATGTCTGTGTGTACACTAAACCAAGTATAAACTATACATAATCCAAACGATTCCCCTTCTATATGTCTGTGTGTACACTAAACCAAGTATAAACTACACACAAACCAAACGATTCCCCTTCTATATGTCTGTGTGTACACTAAACCAAGTATAAACTATACACAATCCAAACGATTCCCCTTCTATATGTCTGTGTGTACACTAAAACAAGTATAAACTACACACAAACCAAACGATTCCCCTTCTATATGTCTGTGTGTACACTAAACCAAGTATAAACTATACATAATCCAAACGATTCCCCTTCTATATGTCTGTGTGTACACTAAACCAAGTATAAACTACACACAAACCAAACGATTCCCCTTCTATATGTCTGTGTGTACACTAAACCAAGTATAAACTATACATAATCCAAACGATTCCCCTTCTATATGTCTGTGTGTACACTAAACCAAGTATAAACTATACATAATCCAAACGATTCCCCTTCTATATGTCTGTGTGTACACTAAACCAAGTATAAACTACACACAAACCAAACGATTCCCCTTCTATATGTCTGTGTGTACACTAAACCAAGTATAAACTATACATAATCCAAACGATTCCCCTTCTATATGTATGTGTGTACACTAAACCAAGTATAAACTACACACAAACCAAACGATTCCCCTTCTATATGTCTGTGTGTACACTAAACCAAGTATAAACTATACACAATCTAAATGATTCCCCTTCTATATGTATGTGTGTACACTAAACCAAGTATAAACTACACACAAACCAAACGATTCCCCTTCTATATGTCTGTGTGTACACTATACCCAGTATAAACTACACACAATCCAAACGATTCCACTTCTATATGTCTGTGTGTACACTAAACCAAGTATAAACTATACATAATCCAAACGATTCCCCTTCTATATGTCTGTGTGTACACTAAACCAAGTATAAACTACACACAAACCAAACGATTCCCCTTCTATATGTCTGTGTGTACACTAAACCAAGTATAAACTATACATAATCCAAACGATTCCCCTTCTATATGTCTGTGTGTACACTAAACCAAGTATAAACTACACACAAACCAAACGATTCCCCTTCTATATGTCTGTGTGTACACTAAACCAAGTATAAACTATACACAATCCAAACGATTCCACTTCTATATGTCTGTGTGTACACTATACCCAGTATAAACTATACATAATCCAAACGATTCCCCTTCTATATGTCTGTGTGTACACTAAACCAAGTATAAACTACACACAAACCAAACGATTCCCCTTCTATATGTCTGTGTGTACACTAAACCAAGTATAAACTATACACAATCCAAACGATTCCCCTTCTATATGTCTTTGTGTACACTATACCCTTTATAAACTATACATAATCTAAACGATTCCCCTTCTATATGTCTGTGTGTACACTAAACCCAGTATAAACTATACATAATCTAAACGATTCCCCTTCTATATGTCTGTGTGTACACTATACCCAGTATAAACTATACATAAACCAAACGATTCCACTTCTATATGTCTGTGTGTACACTATACCCAGTATAAACTATACACAATCCAAACGATTCCCCTTCTATATGTCTGTGTGTACACTAAACCAAGTATAAACTACACACAAACCAAACGATTCCCCTTCTATATGTCTGTGTGTACACTAAACCAAGTATAAACTATACACAATCCAAACGATTCCCCTTCTATATGTCTGTGTGTACACTAAACCAAGTATAAACTATACATAATCCAAACGATTCCCCTTCTATATGTCTGTGTGTACACTAAACCAAGTATAAACTACACACAAACCAAACGATTCCCCTTCTATATGTCTGTGTGTACACTAAACCAAGTATAAACTATACATAATCCAAACGATTCCCCTTCTATATGTCTGTGTGTACACTAAACCAAGTATAAACTACACACAAACCAAACGATTCCCCTTCTATATGTCTGTGTGTACACTAAACCAAGTATAAACTATACACAATCCAAACGATTCCACTTCTATATGTCTGTGTGTACACTAAACCAAGTATAAACTATACATAATCCAAACGATTCCCCTTCTATATGTCTGTGTGTACACTAAACCAAGTATAAACTACACACAAACCAAACGATTCCCCTTCTATATGTCTGTGTGTACACTAAACCAAGTATAAACTATACATAATCCAAACGATTCCCCTTCTATATGTCTGTGTGTACACTAAACCAAGTATAAACTACACACAAACCAAACGATTCCCCTTCTATATGTCTGTGTGTACACTAAACCAAGTATAAACTATACATAATCCAAACGATTCCCCTTCTATATGTCTGTGTGTACACTAAAGCAAGTATAAACTACACACAAACCAAACGATTCCCCTTCTATATGTCTGTGTGTACACTAAACCAAGTATAAACTATACACAATCCAAACGATTCCACTTCTATATGTCTGTGTGTACACTATACCCAGTATAAACTATACATAATCCAAACGATTCCCCTTCTATATGTCTGTGTGTACACTAAACCAAGTATAAACTACACACAAACCAAACGATTCCCCTTCTATATGTCTGTGTGTACACTATACCCTTTATAAACTATACATAATCTAAACGATTCCCCTTCTATATGTCTGTGTGTACACTAAACCCAGTATAAACTATACACAATCCAAACGATTCCCCTTCTATATGTCTTTGTGTACACTATACCATTTATAAACTATACATTATCTAAACGATTCCCCTTCTATATGTCTGTGTGTACACTAAACCCAGTATAAACTACACACAAACCAAACGATTCCCCTTCTATATGTCTGTGTGTACACTAAACCAAGTATAAACTATACACAATCCAAACGATTCCCCTTCTATATGTCTTTGTGTACACTATACCCTTTATAAACTATACATAATCTAAACGATTCCCCTTCTATATGTCTGTGTGTACACTAAACCAAGTATAAACTACACACAAACCAAACGATTCCCCTTCTATATGTCTGTGTGTACACTAAACCAAGTATAAACTATACACAATCCAAACGATTCCCCTTCTATATGTCTTTGTGTACACTATACCCTTTATAAACTATACATAATCTAAACGATTCCCCTTCTATATGTCTGGGTGTACACTATACCCAGTATAAACTATACACAATCCAAACGATTCCCCTTCTATATGTCTGTGTGTACACTATACCCAGTATAAACTATACATAAACCAAACGATTCCACTTCTATATGTCTGTGTGTACACTATACCCAGTATAAACTATACACAATCTAAACGATTCCCCTTCTATATGTCTTTGTGTACACTATACCCAGTATAAACTATACATAATCTAAACGATTCCCCTTCTATATGTCTGTGTGTACACTATACCCAGTATAAACTACACACCATCCAAACGATTCCCCTTCTATATGTCTGTGTGTACACTATACCCAGTATAAACTATACATAAACCAAACGATTCCACTTCTATATGTCTGTGTGTACACTATACCCAGTATAAACTATACACAATCTAAACGATTCCCCTTCTATATGTCTTTGTGTACACTATACCCAGTATAAACTATACATAATCTAAACGATTCCCCTTCTATATGTCTGTGTGTACACTATACCCAGTATAAACTATACATAATCTAAACGATTCCCCTTCTATATGTCTGTGTGTACACTAAACCAAGTATAAACTACACACAAACCAAACGATTCCCCTTCTATATGTCTGTGTGTACACTAAACCAAGTATAAACTATACACAATCCAAACGATTCAACTTCTATATGTCTGTGTGTACACTATACCCAGTATAAACTATACATAATCCAAACGATTCCCCTTCTATATGTCTGTGTGTACACTAAACCAAGTATAAACTACACACAAACCAAACGATTCCCCTTCTATATGTCTGTGTGTACACTATACCCTTTATAAACTATACATAATCTAAACGATTCCCCTTCTATATGTCTGTGTGTACACTAAACCCAGTATAAACTATACACAATCCAAACGATTCCCCTTCTATATGTCTTTGTGTACACTATACCATTTATAAACTATACATTATCTAAACGATTCCCCTTCTATATGTCTGTGTGTACACTAAACCCAGTATAAACTACACACAAACCAAACGATTCCCCTTCTATATGTCTGTGTGTACACTAAACCAAGTATAAACTATACACAATCCAAACGATTCCCCTTCTATATGTCTTTGTGTACACTATACCCTTTATAAACTATACATAATCTAAACGATTCCCCTTCTATATGTCTGTGTGTACACTAAACCAAGTATAAACTACACACAAACCAAACGATTCCCCTTCTATATGTCTGTGTGTACACTAAACCAAGTATAAACTATACACAATCCAAACGATTCAACTTCTATATGTCTGTGTGTACACTATACCCAGTATAAACTATACATAATCCAAACGATTCCCCTTCTATATGTCTGTGTGTACACTAAACCAAGTATAAACTACACACAAACCAAACGATTCCCCTTCTATATGTCTGTGTGTACACTATACCCTTTATAAACTATACATAATCTAAACAATTCCCCTTCTATATGTCTGTGTGTACACTAAACCCAGTATAAACTATACACAATCCAAACGATTCCCCTTCTATATGTCTTTGTGTACACTATACCATTTATAAACTATACATTATCTAAACGATTCCCCTTCTATATGTCTGTGTGTACACTAAACCCAGTATAAACTACACACAAACCAAACGATTCCCCTTCTATATGTCTGTGTGTACACTAAACCAAGTATAAACTATACACAATCCAAACGATTCCCCTTCTATATGTCTTTGTGTACACTATACCCTTTATAAACTATACATAATCTAAACGATTCCCCTTCTATATGTCTGTGTGTACACTAAACCAAGTATAAACTACACACAAACCAAACGATTCCCCTTCTATATGTCTGTGTGTACACTAAACCAAGTATAAACTATACACAATCCAAACGATTCCCCTTCTATATGTCTTTGTGTACACTATACCCTTTATAAACTATACATAATCTAAACGATTCCCCTTCTATATGTCTGGGTGTACACTATACCCAGTATAAACTATACACAATCCAAACGATTCCCCTTCTATATGTCTGTGTGTACACTATACCCAGTATAAACTATACATAAACCAAACGATTCCACTTCTATATGTCTGTGTGTACACTATACCCAGTATAAACTATACACAATCTAAACGATTCCCCTTCTATATGTCTTTGTGTACACTATACCCAGTATAAACTATACATAATCTAAACGATTCCCCTTCTATATGTCTGTGTGTACACTATACCCAGTATAAACTACACACCATCCAAACGATTCCCCTTCTATATGTCTGTGTGTACACTATACCCAGTATAAACTATACATAAACCAAACGATTCCACTTCTATATGTCTGTGTGTACACTATACCCAGTATAAACTATACACAATCTAAACGATTCCCCTTCTATATGTCTTTGTGTACACTATACCCAGTATAAACTATACATAATCTAAACGATTCCCCTTCTATATGTCTGTGTGTACACTATACCCAGTATAAACTATACATAATCTAAACGATTCCCCTTCTATATGTCTGTGTGTACACTAAACCAAGTATAAACTATACATAAACCAAACGATTCCCCTTCTAGATGTATGTGTGTACACTATACCCAGTATAAACTATACATAATCTAAACGATTCCCCTTCTATATGTCTGTGTGTACACTATACCCAGTATAAACTATACATAATCTAAACGATTCCCCTTCTATATGTCTGTGTGTACACTAAACCAAGTATAAACTATACATAAACCAAACGATTCCCCTTCTATATGTCTTTGTGTACACTATACCCAGTATAAACTATACATAATCTAAACGATTCCCCTTCTATATGTCTGTGTGTACACTATACCCAGTATAAACTATACACAATCTAAACGATTCCCCTTCTATATGTCTGTGTGTACACTAAACCAAGTATAAACTACACACAAACCAAACGATTCCCCTTCTATATGTCTTTGTGTACACTATACCAAGTATAAACTATACATAATCTAAACGATTCCCCTTCTATATGTCTGTGTGTACACTAAACCAAGTATAAACTACACACAATCCAAACGATTCCCCTTCTATATGTCTTTGTGTACACTATACCCAGTATAAACTATACATAATCTAAACGATTCCCCTTCTATATGTCTGAGTGTACACTATACCAACTATAAACTATACATAATCCAAACGATTCCCCTTCTATATGTCTGTGTGTACACTATACCCTTTATAAACTATACATAATCCAAACGATTCCACTTCTATATGTCTGTGTGTACACTATACCAAGTATAAACTACACACAATCCAAACGATTCCCCTTCTAGATGTATGTGTGTACACTATACCCAGTATAAACTACACACAAACCAAACGATTCCCCTTCTATATGTCTTTGTGTACACTATACCAAGTATAAACTATACACAATCCAAACGATTCCCCTTCTATATATCTGTGTGTACACTAAACCAAGTATAAACTACACACAATCCAAACGATTCCCCTTCTTTATGTATGTGTGTACACTATACCCAGTATAAACTACACACAATCCAAACGATTCCCCTTCTAGATGTATGTGTGTACACTATACCCAGTATAAACTACACACAAACCAAACGATTCCCCTTCTAGATGTATGTGTGTACACTATACCCAGTATAAACTACACACAAACCAAACGATTCCCCTTCTATATGTCTTTGTGTACACTATACCAAGTATAAACTATACACAATCCAAACGATTCCCTTCTATATGTCTGTGTGTACACTATACCCAGTATAAACTATACACAATCCAAACGATTCCACTTCTATATGTCTGTGTGTACACTATACCAAGTATAAACGAAACTCAATCCAAACGATTCCCCTTCTATATATCTGCGTGTACACTAAACCAAGTATAAACTATACATAATCTAAACGATTCCCCTTCTATATGTCTGTGTGTACACTATACCCAGTATAAACTATACACAATCCAAACGATTCCCCTTCTATATGTCTGTGTGTACACTATACCCAGTATAAACTATACACAATCCTAACGATTCCCCTTCTATACGTCTGTGTGTACACTATACCCATTATAAATTATAAACAATTCAAATGATTCCGCTTCTATATATCTGAGTGTACACTACACGCAGTATAAACTATACGCAATCTAAAAGATTCCCCTTCTATATGTCTGTGTTAACACTAAACCCAGTATAAACGAAACTCAATCCAAACGATTCCACTTCTATATGTCTGTGTGTACACTATACCCAGTATAAACTATACATAATCTAAACCTTTCCCCTTTCCATATGTCTGTGTGTACACTATACCCAGTATAAACTATACACAATCTAAACGATTCCCCTTCTATATGTCTGTGTGTACACTATACCCATTATCAAATATACACAATCTAAACGATTCCCCTTCTATATGTCTGTGTGTCACTATACCCAGTATAAACTATACACAATCCAAACGATTCCCCTTCTATATGTCTGTGTGTACACTAAACTCAGTATAAACTATACACAATCTAAACCATTCCCCTTCTATATGTCTGTGTGTACACTATACCCAGTATAAACTATACACAATTCAAACGATTCCCCTTCTTTATGTCTGTGTGTACACTATACCCATTATAAACTATACACGATCTAAACCATTCCCCTTCTATATGTCTGTGTGTACACTATACCCAGTATAAACTATACACAATCTAAACGATTCCCCTTCTATATGTCTGTGTGTCACTATACCCAGTATAAACTATACACAATCTAAATGATTCCCCTTCTATATGTCTGTGTGTACACTATACCAAGTATAACCTATACACAATCCAAACGATTCCCCTTCTATATGTCTGTGTGTACACTATACCCATTGTAAACTATACACAATCTAAACGATTCTCCTTCTTTATGTCTGTGTGTACACTATACCCAGTATATTACCCATATGGGAAGACGGACACAGGGTAGTATATTTTCTGTAAGTCACACGGGAGTTACACCTTTTCCTGGCTTTTGATTGGCTGTTACAGAAAAATAAGAATTTCATTGATTGCCGGAACTACTTCATTCATCTTTCTTACTTTTCCCGACTAGTTACTTTAGAGACTGTCTTCTGCACTTTAACATGTTTTATTTGTTTCCCGCAGTTGAAATTAACGTTTTCGTACATGTGCCGACGCATCAAATGTCGGAGGAAGCAGTTAAATTTCCGAAATTTAAAGAAACTAGCGATTACTGCTTGACTGTATAACCACGGAAAGCTTCAAGAGCGACGGCGATCGTTCGAATGTAATGACGTCATAGGCGCGAGCGGTTATGACGTCACAGTGTCGATTGTAACGTCACAGGGCTTTTCGGTTTGAACCGACTTGTTTTTGAGCTTCGCACACCTCTTGATATGGATGTTGCAATAACTTATATGTATTATCATGGATTGATAGTTATTGGCAGGAATACAAAACTTTCAACTAAAGGCAAATCTTTCTTTTATTGTGAAAGACATTTTCGCAGGGGACATTTTAATCGTGCGGAGTAAACAAGGATAGGTACGTAAGAAGTGAATCCACGTCACACGCGTATGGATATGGAGATTCATCTCCTTCTCGGGTCCTTTTAGAGAAATTGGCTTTTAATATTTGCGTTTTTACTTTAATTTGTCATATGGGTAATATAAACAATAACCAACTCGTGACGGGAAATGGCAGGTTATCTTTCTCTCGTTATATCAATTGTGTGTAATTCTCTCGCCAAGGCTCGAGAATTACTCAAATGATATAACTCGGGAAAGATAATCTGTCATTCCCCGTCACTCGTTAGTTATTGTCTAAATAAACTATACACAATCTAAACGATTCCCCTTCTATATGTCTGTGTGTACACTAAACCCAGGATAAACGAAACTCAATCCAAACGATTCCCCTTCTATATGTCTGTGTGTACACTATACCCACTATAAATTATACACAATTCAAACGATTCCCCTTCTATATATCTGTGTGTACACTAAACCAAGTTTAAACTATAATAATCTAAACGATTCCCCTTCTATATGTCTGAGTGTACACTATACCCAGTATAAACTATACACAATTCAAGTCCACTCTTCATGTTTTAGTGTACACTATAACCAGTATAAACTATACACATTTGAAACTAGTCCATTCTTCATTTCTGTGTGTACACTATACCCAGTATAAACTATACACAAACCGAACTATTCCCTTCTCTATGTTTGTGTGTACACTATACCCAGTATAAACTATACACAATTCAAACTAGTCCACTCTTCATGTTTGTGTGTACACTATAACCAGTATAAACTATACACATTTCAAACTAGTCCATTCTTCATTTCTGTGTGTACACTATACCCAGTATAAACTATACACAAACCGAAATATTCCCTTCTATATGTCTGTGTGTACACTATACCCAGTATAAACAATACACAATTCAAACTGGTCCACTCTTCATGTATGTGTGTACACTATACCCAGTATAAACTATACACAATTCAAACAAGCCCATTCTTCATGTATGTGTGTACACTATACCCAGTATAAGCTATACACAATTCAAACTAGTCCACTCTTCATGTATGTGTGTACACTATACCCAGTATAAGCTATACACAATTCAAACTAGTCCACTCTTCATGTATGTGTGTACACTATACCCAGTATAAGCTATACACAATTCAAACTAGTCCACTCTTCATGTATGTGTGTACACTATACCCAGTATAAGCTATACACAATTCAAACTAGTCCACTCTTCATGTATGTGTGTACACTATACCCAGTATAAACTATACACAATTCAAACTAGTCCACTCTTCATGTATGTGTGTACACTATACCCAGTATAAGCTATACACAATTCAAACTGGTCCACTCTTCATGTATGTGTGTACACTATACCCAGTATAAACTATACACAATTCAAACTAGTCCACTCTTCATGTATGTGTGTACACTATACCCAGTATAAGCTATACACAATTCAAACTAGTCCACTCTTCATGTATGTGTGTACACTATACCCAGTATAAGCTATACACAATTCAAACTAGTCCACTCTTCATGTATGTGTGTACACTATACCCAGTATAAGCTATACACAATTCAAACTAGTCCACTCTTCATGTATGTGTGTACACTATACCCAGTATAAGCTATACACAATTCAAACTAGTCCACTCTTCATGTATGTGTGTACACTATACCCAGTATAAACTATACACAATTCAAACTAGTCCACTCTTCATGTATGTGTGTACACTATACCCAGTATAAGCTATACACAATTCAAACTGGTCCACTCTTCATGTATGTGTGTACACTATACCCAGTATAAACTATACACAATTCAAACTAGTCCACTCTTCATGTATGTGTGTACACTATACCCAGTATAAGCTATACACAATTCAAACTGGTCCACTCTTCATGTATGTGTGTACACTATATCCAGTATAAGCTATACACAATTCAAACTAGTCCACTCTTCATGTATGTGTGTACACTATACCCAGTATAAGCTATACACAATTCAAACTAGTCCACTCTTCATGTATGTGTGTACACTATACCCAGTATAAACTATACACAATTCAAACTAGTCCACTCTTCATGTATGTGTGTACACTATACCCAGTATAAGCTATACACAATTCAAACTAGTCCACTCTTCATGTATGTGTGTACACTATACCCAGTATAAACTATACACAATTCAAACTAGTCCACTCTTCATGTATGTGTGTACACTATACCCAGTATAAGCTATACACAATTAAAACTGGTCCACTCTTCATGTATGTGTGTACACTATAACCAGTATATACTATACACAATTCAAACTAGTCCATTCTTCATTTCTGTGTGTACACTATACCCAGTATAAACTATACACAAACCGAACTATTCCCCTTCTATATGTCTGTGTGTACACTATACCCAGTATAAACTATACACAATTCAAACTAGTCCACTCTTCATGTCTGTGTGTACACTTTACCCAGTATAAACTATACACAATTCAAACTAGTCCACTCTTCATGTTTGTGTGTACACTTTACCCAGTATAAACTATACACATTTCAAACTAGTCCACTCTTCATGTTTGTGTGTACACTATAACCAGTATAAACTATACACATTTCAAACTAGTCCATTCTTCATTTCTGTGTGTACACTATACCCAGTATAAACTATACACAAACCGAACTATTCCCTTCTATATGTCTGTGTGTACACTATACCCAGTATAAACTATACACAATTCAAACTAGTCCACTCTTCATGTTTGTGCACATCTTAATATCACTTAACTACGTACTGTAATTGAAAACTTTTAATTAATATATATTTGGCTATTGGCGATGAACATTCAAGTTGAGTGAAATTATTTGAACTGATATCAGCACATATCGTATACTGGCATGTATTATAGCAAAATAAAATGTTATGAAACACAATGGATGCACCTTTAACTACGTAATCACTTAGATTGGACTTTGCAACGTTTCAATACTTTTGACCTGTGTTGAAGTGGCCATAAAGTTTGCATATTTTTTTCTCATTCAATCTCGTTCCTCGGGAATCAGTGGAGCGCATTCAACATGACAGGAACAACTCTCGTGTTGGATGCACTCGGGAAAAACCTTCTTTTGGAGATTTTTATCACCAAACTCTGATAAAAAATATAAAAATTATAATGCATAAAATACTGTTTTTAAAGAAATAAATACAGAAACAACTGTGATAGTATTAAACTTTTCATTAAATCGTCTTCCGAATACTGTAATACCAAAGTGTTCATGTATGCATATAGTCTTTTTTTCCAATATTGTAAAACCCAAGTATTCAAATATAAACTGAGTCTGCTACTGTAACTCGTCCACTTAATACTGTTAAACCCAAGTATTCAAGTATTCACTGAGTATTCTTCGCTACGCTGTTACCGATATAGATTGAAGTACTTGTAAATCGTTATTTCAACAAGCTAGACTTTGCACCCCTTATCAGCAATAAACCCGGGTGTGCATATCAATAACTATTGTACCTCGAGATCAGTGTTTACCTGGCCTCTACCTGTCCTGTACTGAGCGTAGTTGCTGCATATGAGCCATGTTGCATTTCACGGTGAAGGAACGAAGTACATAACTTTGCAATAAGGTAAACCGAATTCCATTCTTGTTTAGCTCTAGTAATTTAATCGTTTCTCTCTTGTTTGAATATGAATATGTTGAGAAATAATACTCTATCTACATTACATCGATATACATCTAAGCATATTTTTTTCACTTACACAAAGATTCGAATCAGTGTTGGTTTCATAGGTAGCATTGATACATTAGGGGTCTAGTTTTAAGTTTCTAAATTGAAATAGGACATGTCAAAGGCGCTCTAGCACATTCTGCACACTTAAATAAAGTGTTCTCATAAAAATTCAAATATTAATGTTACGAATGTTTAAAACGAATGTATATGGTATTTTCAGGCATGTCAGTCCATTTCCTATCGAGCGGTCATTTTAAGGTGTTCACATCAAAATGGCCGCTCAAAGTTAAACATGACAGGTTATAAAGCTATAATCATCCAATGAAAAGTAAGATGTACTGTTTAAGCTGCGGATATTTTGATATCATATTCAATAATTAATGCAATATAAGTTGTTTTTTTCAGTCAAGCAACTATTGTAGATAGTATTAATATAACCTTATACTAGTTAATGATGTTCGCTCCTCAAATTTATAGTATTAATTTTGTTTTCTAAGTTATATTTTTAATTGTTTTTAAGATAAAAGTATATGATTGAAAATCAGCATTAAAAAATAGGGGGTAGTTTGAGATATGACGACTGTAAGATATTGGGGTGAAGTACAATTTTAACATGGGAGTCTATGGGAAAATGAGAAATAAAGTTGTAAAAACTTTAAAATACTACATATCTAGTATTAAGCTTTTTCTCCTTTGTTTGATATGTTACAAAGTTCATGGTCTCCCACCGAAATCGATGAAAAAATATATATGGTAGTGTGGGTTTTTTTAAGCTATGACACAAAATGTACCTGAACCCCCCCTCCCTTTTCAGTCAAAGTTAGGACATTTATGCTGTTTAAGCACTTTTAGAGGTTCTCAAGTCACATTGTCTTTATTTCTTTTGTTTTCATTTGTTAAATAAATAAAAATGACAAAAAATCTTTACAATCTTTAGTTCAACAGAAGGGAGCGAACATCCTTAAGATTTATATAACAATTACAAAGTCAATGAGAGTTTTGAAAGTGATATATTAACAAATTATTTAAGTCTGAGTAAGATATGAAAGTACAACATTTAAACAATTTTATTTATCACATTATCAAATTTGACGGGGATTTGACGGGGAATGTTTGTCCCATCATCAGTTCTTACAGTGCACAGTGTGTACTGTCTCTCATTCTGGATTGTAAGTTTACTGATGGGGATGGTTGTCCCAACATCAGTCCTTACAGTGCACAGTGTGTAGTGTCTCTCATTCTTGATTGTAAGTTTACTGATGGAGATGGTTGTTCCAACATCAGTCCTTACAGTGCACAGTGTGTAGTGTCTCTCATTCTGTGATGCAAGTTTAGTGATGGGGATTGTTGTCCCAACATCAGTTCTTACAGTGCACAGTGTGTAGTGTCTCTTATTCTGTGATGCAATTTTACTGATGGGGATGGTTGCCCTTACATCAGTCCTTACAGGACACAGTGTGTTGTATCTCTCATTCTGGATTGTAAGTTTACTGATGGGGATGGTTGTCCCAACATCAATCCTTACAGTGCATAGTGTGTAGTGTCTCTTATTCTGTGATGCAATTTTACTGATGGGGATGGTTGCCCTTACATCAGTCCTTACAGGACACAGTGTGTTGTATCTCTCATTCTGGATTGTAAGTTTACTGATGGGGATTGTTGTCCCAACATCAGTCATTACAGTGCACAGTGGGTAGTGTCTCTCATTCTGTAATGCAAGTTTACTGATGGGGATGGTTGTCCAAACATCAATCCTTACATTGCACACTTTACTGATGGGGATGGTTGTCCCAACATCAATCCTTACAATGCAAAGTGTGTAGTGTCTCTCATTCTGCGATGCAAGATTACTGATGGGGATGGTTGTCCCACAACATCAGTCCTTACAATGCACAGTGTGTAGTGTCTCTCATTCTGCGATGCAAGTTTACTGATGGGGATAGTTGTTCCAACATCAGTCCTTACAGTGCACAGTGTGTAGTGTCTCTCAATCTGTGATGCAAGTTTACTGATGGGGATGGTTGTCCCAACATCAATCCTTACATTGCACAGTGTGTAGTGTCTCTCATTCTGTGATGCAAGTTTACTGATGGAGATGGTTGTTCCAACATCAGTCCTTACAGTGCACAGTGTGTAGTGTCTCTCAATATGTGATGCAAGTTTACTGATGGGGATGGTTGCCCAAACATCAGTCCTTACAGTGCACAGTGTGTAGTGTCTCTCATTCTGTGATGCAAGTTTACTGTTGGGGATGGTTGTCCCAAAATCAGTCCTTAAAGTGCACAGGGTGTAGTGTCTCTCATTCTGTGATGCAAGTTTACTGATGGGGATGATTGTCCCAACATCAGTCCTTACAGTGCACAGGGTGTAGTGTCTCTCATTCTGTGATGCAAGTTTACTGATGGGGATGATTGTCCCAACATCAGTCCTTACAGTGCAAAGGGTGTACTGTCTCTCATTCTGTGATGCAAGTTTACTGATGGGGATGATTGTCCCAACATCAGTCCTTACAGTGCAAAGGGTGTACTGTCTCTCATTCTGTGATGCAAGTTTACTGATGGGGATGGTTGTCCCAACATCTGTCCTTACAGTGCACAGTGTGTCGTGTCTCTCATTCTTTGATGCAAGTTTACAGTTATGTTATATGTACAGGGACTAGGTTTAAGTTTGTTGACGCAACCTTGAAGTAGTGAAAAGAGTTTTTGACAAGCATAACACATTTAGAGAAAACTTTAAGTATTCTTTTAAATTAATATACTTTGATTACAACACAGTAAGGAAACACGTTATAAGCGAATTGTTGCAGTATGAGGCATACTTACTTCTGTAGTCAAACAAACATGGGTGAGTAGTCAAGCAACCAGCAGATAGAAATATTGACACATGACGTGTTGCAGATTTATCTACACTTGCACCCCTCGTAAAATGTACTGCAGCTATGTGGGGATATTGATTTCTGTTTTAACAAGATTTAGAAATACCCATTGAGGAGAGAGTTACAGAGTTATTTAATGCATCTTTATTTATTTAGTGTAGTGATATATTCGTTTAGAGACAAATTGAGAATAATAATATTTAATAAGTGTAGCGATATATACGTTAAGAAAGAATATTAATTTAGTCTAGATAAAACACCTTATTTATTTAGTCTACTAATATATTCGTCTCGAGAAAAGTATAGAAGTACATTATTTATTAAGTTTAGTTATGTTCTTCATTGTTGTTCTCTTGTTGCAACAGTTACAAAAAACTTTACCGAACCACTTCCCTTGTTTGTGTTTAAATGAAACAAACCACATTAAGGACCATATCATTTCATATTGGTTTTATTTGATTGTTAATATATCCCAGGTAAAAGCAGCTTAGTGCAAATACATTAGGAAAATTGGTAAACATTTCCGATATAAGTCCGAGCTAAACATAATCTGTTTCATCAGTTTTATATTACCACCAAGATGTGATGATTTGTGATTATTTTGATTATATTCCTTATTGCGTTATTTTTATTAATTAGAAAATAGATTTGACACTTGTTTGCAAACTGTAAAGGTTGACCTGATGATAGTAAGTGTCCCAACATCAGTCCTTATAGTGCACAGTGTGCAGTCTCCAATGCTGTGATGTTTCTTGATGGGAATGACTCTTCCAGACAAGATCATCACTCATTTGAGCAATATAACTGTTAATATAATTCCTTATCATACTGTGTAATATTACAATTCATATAAACCATATTCTTCTAAGTATAATCTCAATACCAATGTAAGATTAACAGTCATTTGAGCAATAAAACTGATAAAATTATTCTTTTTCATATCGTGTAAGATGTAAGTGAGTGACAGAAAAAGTTTAATGATAAAGATAAGTTGATTATATTATCAACATTCGTAATTGTGGTGCGTTTGCCCTTTAGCGAACGATGCATGCACCTCTTAAAATGAATTTTTAAAGGTGCATGTTTGTGAGTCCAGTTTGATATACATGTAATACATACAGGGGAAAAGTTTCAAGTTCGTTGACGCCTTGAAATGATGAAGAGTATTTTTGATAAACATACATGTATCAGAGAAAACTTAATTTTAAAATTATTTTAAATTAAATATACTTGGATCACAAAACGGTAATTTAAAACGTGATAGACGAGTGGTTGTAATATGAAACAAACATACTTCGGTAGTCAAGCAACAAGCAGAAAGCAAAACGTGATAAGGGACATGTGACAAATTTAAACTGGACTGCAGCTATGCAGAGATATTGATTTCGGTTATAACAAGATTTAGATATACCCATTGAGGAGTGAGTTACAGAGTTATTTAACGCCCACTGTGCAATATGAAAGCCATAAGGGGATTGGATATCAATTAACTGAATATGTTACACACACATAATTTTAGAAATAAACAGACCAGTATGAAATGTTCCCTGGAAGTGTTACAATCATTGAACATAGATAGACCAGGGTGAACATCGTCCTGATGTATGCAGTCTGCAAACAACAACATAGAATGTGTTAGATAGTAAGCGGACACTGGTTTATACATTTATATATTACAAAATGTGTAAACTCTCTGTTTTGTATAATGTATATTTTGATTAAATATTGTAATAATATTTATAAGAAATATTTTTTTACAAAGTTTTAAATTTCCTTTCAATCTTATTTTAAATTATCGGATTTACATTGTAAATTTCACAAAATAAAAATGAAATTTTCTTATAACAGATAACAATGACACACCTTTACACATACACAAGGTATTTCGTTTATCCGGTTCTAAATCATGCGTGTAGGACACAGGTTATTATGTAATACATGTTGTCGAGGGAAGGAGCTTTCAACAACAAGATTTAACTCAAGTGTTGTATTGTGCTGTGGATTGTTCCAATGTTCATTCATCTAAATTTGTCCATGTTCTCAAAATTATAAAATGTATAGGGATAAGTCATATCAGTTGTCCAAGTCATTGTATATGCATATTGTATTGTTTTCTATACCTATTGTGTAGAAACCTTACTTGACAGGCACAGTATCATTCTAAACTTGTACATACACTGAGAAAACGTACCTGAAAGAAACCTGATATAAAATATTACAGTTTAACTCTTAAATGATTGTTTGAGCAACACTATGCCCAAGTGTGTGCACACTGTTGAACAGAATTTAATTCCAACAAATCACAAAACAACAATATGACATTTTCTTTGGGAGTATTTTAGAAATTGTAGAGACGTAGGAAAAAGAAGATGTATTGATAGTCAACTTGTTATTGCATCGAAAGCATTCATTGGATAAAGAAGTTAACTATCAATAGATATTGTTTTTTTCTTCAACAATCTGACAATGGCACAGTTTATGCAACAACAAGTAAACGACGTAAGTGTTGTGCATCATCTCCCCACTGGTTACATCTGATATATGCCTATTCGTGGGCCAGGATTTGAAAGATAGAGTATACTTGTGAAATTTTGTTTTATTCTTAACATCTCTCAATGATCAGTTTGTCCTCCATTTGGTGATACAGCAGATCTACAAATCAGCTGCCAGCTCCACCAAGGTAGAAAGATAAATACAAGTATATATATAAAAGCAAAATACAAAAAACAACTTGGTTTTGTGTAGTGTGGTCTTGTTACGAATTGGTAGAATGCTCAACATTTGTAAAATGGAGCGTGATAAGTTTAGTCAGTTATCTACAAAAAACATTCATTGTGTATCACTACAGCTTCATGCGAGTAGCAATAGTCAAGTGATAGCTTGGTTGGTCTTCTGGCCACTTTTGTTACATGTGCACTTAGGTTTGTTTGCTGATTGAGTCCCTTACGGCTGTGTTCTGGTTATGGGTTTCTGTGTTTTTGGAAGTGCTGGGTTTTGGGGCTGGTTTTTGTTGTTGGCTGTTTGTAAGCAAGAATTTACTGTTGTGCCTGCAGGTATTTACCGATTCGTTCCGTTCATTGAGGGTTTCCCATATGGGGTTTGCAGATGATGAATTTTTAATATATGCAAAGGCTGCATCTTTTGTTTGTGTTGGACTTTGGTTTGGCCTGGTCAATAACTGGCCATGCAATGTTGAAATCGGATTTTTCTTCCTTTAGCTGTCAAATGTATTTACTTAACTCTGTGGCGTTCTTTTTCCTTGGGTTGTTGTTGTTGGGTTGTAAAATCTTCAACAAAGTATTAAAAGTACACATAGTAAATAACATGAGCATTACGTCATCTTTACATCTTCTAACTAAACTTCAACATACATAATTAAAAGTATGGAAACGACGTCGGATTTTACATGTAATATCTAATCCTGACGTCATATTTATTTTATTTGAATTATAATCAATGGCATGGAAACGAAGTGATATTTACAACTTCTAAGGGCCGGACTAACAGTTGAAATCGTTACTAAAATAAAAAGTTGGAACATGATACTTTAATAAGGGTGCTGTCTTAACTTGGTTTATTTCTGGTAGATTGAACTTCTACAACAGTATTGTGTGTCCCTTAAAGAGCCATCAGTGATGTTAGTGTTTTAAATACAAAATTATATGTGGAAAATATACTTATAACGTAAATCGCTAGACAAATAGTTTATCTACAACATGACATGTGATATATAATTTTCATATCACGACAATTTAATGAAATCTGTTTCAAAGAGAAGTACCCATTCGAGTAACGCGCGCCAAGGGTATCTGACGTCATATACACATAATTCACTTTATTGCATAAAACGTACTGCACAGCAGCAAGCGTGTCCATGCATGAAGGCTCGTCTTTAGCGCTAGTCGCCATAGCAACCAATGTGATGCATGTGCTTCTCTTGAAAATTAGGCTACCCTTGTCTCACATTGCTGAATGTGACGATTGCTTTATAAACAATGTTTCTAAATGTCCTGAGAATATACAAATTATTGAGATAAGACCAGTAAATTATGACAAATATATTCTCATTGATTATCAAATTCAAGCAAAATACCTAATTGGGTTAAGCATTTATTCCAATATCTGTAGAAAATACACAGTTAAATGATATGTAAATAAATAACCGCCACAATTATATATTTCGATTTCTTTCATTGCTCATAAACTTTGTTTTCTTTTGTTTCTTTTTTATACGGTGTGTGAGCTATGCTTTGCGCTTGAAAATAATAGACTTGATCTCTATTTAGACTGGAAAACACCTTTACTAATTAGTACAATTCCTCGACTTATTTTGGATCGAACAAATCTGAAAAATTAAGTATATATTTTTCAAGGAGATTCTGATGTTCATCAACATCCTTAATGTAATGTTCAGAAAATTCATACACTGTTACACTTCAAAGATTAAACGGACTCAAGGACGTCCAAGGACATACATTGTACCAAGGTGAAGTTTCACTTCGGGAACATGATACAAGCAGCTGGGTAGAATAATTACAAGGAGTTGAAACTGAAATACGTCCTGACGGGTTTATTTATGACAGTGTTGTTGACATTTGTAATCTGTTTCAACTTTCGATAACATTTACAATATGATAGCAGGAATATGAAAACCAGACTGAAAGGGTTTGTAGAAAGAAAATATTGCACAGGTAATATTTACAGTAAAACAAGATTTCGCCATACCCAGGGTTTACATCCTTGTTGTTCTTTCATTTTCCCTGTAAACAAAGAGTTCGAACTGATGGTAATGGTCGCACCCCTTTTTATAGTGTATACCAAATCTATCAAAAGTCATCCACGAATCTCAATTCTAATCAACTTTCTTACCGAACCCAACGTATTAGCACTCCCCAGAGCTCACTGAAGCGCCATAGTTCAGTATACACTGTCGGCCAAAAGAAACGCTTACTTGATTTTCCTTAAAATAAAAGATGAAATAATTTCTGAAATATAGTCAATGATGGTTTCCAAGTTATGCTGAAAACAAATTGATATGAAAGTTAATTGAAATCGATGAAAAACTGTGATTCGAGTCAATAACATTCATGAAAACAACGTCAAATGAAGATCGCTATATCCGATTGATTCACTTGCGCACCGAACCCACGTACATCACCACTCTAATGCGAATGCGTGCCTGTATTGTTGCTCGTGGTTGTATGAAAATCTGTTTCAAATGTTTTTCTGATCAAGTCCTGATCGAAAACTGAACTATTTATTTGTCTCAACAATCGCCGTTCTTTTGTGACATGACTACATCTGGCATTTTATATATATTATGCAGAAATGGTGGAACTTCATAATGCTATAATATTGGTGAACTGCTCATTATAGTTTTTACAAAATCTGATTATAAATCTGGTATGCGTTTCTTTTGGCCGACAGTGTAACTTTAGTTGCAAAGGGTCACTATATTTATATCATCATCAGGGAAACCAGAATTATGTTAAAGATGTGATCAGCAGAAACTTATATTTTAACAACTAGATGTAAAATCAATGTGATACAATCACAACCAAGGTACACACCAACAGAACTATATACAAATTTATTACATACGTGTTCTCAATATTGTTATGAGATAATTTTGGTTATTTGAAAAAAGTGTTGAAAGTTATTCAACGAGGGTTGTGGATGTCACGATATGGAACGAAAACAAGATGTGTTTGTTAAACACGGATGCCCCCGGATGTAGCAAAGTTATGGCCAAGGTTAAAATTTTCTGAATATTGTCCACTGCGGCAAGGTCAAGGTCACAAGGTCAAATATGATGACCTCATCTGAAGGTCTCATCACAAGGTATGCACATGCCAAGAATGAAAGCCGTAGCTCTTCATAATCAAAAGTTATGGCCAAGGTTAAAGTTTTCTGAAAATGTTCATTGCGGCAAGGTCAAGGTCACAAGGTCAAATATGATGACCTCATCTGAAAGGACTCATCACAAGGTATGCACATGCAAAGTATGAAAGCCCTAGCTCTATGCTATCTAAAATTATGACCAAGGTTAAAGTTTTCTGAAAATGTCAATTGCGGCAAGGTCAAGGTCATAAGGTCAAATATGATGACCTCATCTGAAAGGTCTTATCACAAGGTATGCACATGCCAAGTATGAAAGCCCTAGCTCTTAGCAATCCAAAGTTATGGCCAAGGTTAAAGTTTTTGTGGACAAACACACAGACGGACAGACAGACAGACAGACAGACAGACGGACAGGTGAAAAACAATATACCCCCGGAATCTCCGATTCGGGGGCATAAAAAGGCAGTGATTACATAAATGAACTTGAATAAATCTTGAATAATATAATTTCCCCCAGTCATCTAATCAATCATTTACACAAACTCACCACTACACACAAGATCTTTCAATTATCACACTCACTCTTTCTCATGAATTCACCTTTACCAAACACATACTCATTCAGTCATCACACTTCACATATACTTGTTCACTCATTTCCTCAACTCAACTGGTACAACATTAATTGAACAATATTCACAAAGTCAATACATCAAACAATATATTATTTTGTCTCAAGAAACACTGTACACAATTCAATTCAATGTCACTGCACCACTTGACTCTCTCACAGGTCAGTGTCCTTGACCCCGCACGTGACGTCACTGGTACGTCAAGGTCAAAACGATGTAATTCGCAGTATTACGACTCAGAATGATTAACACTTTACAGCAATTATAGCTTAACATTCACTTCTAAGAACAACACTTGTTAATCATTTACACCACACTGTTAATGCTTATAATACACTGATTACTACATTGTTACAACAATGCAAACCACTGTTACTAGTACATCATACAACAATTTCAGGATGTTATAATGATTTCATGGAAACATGGTAATTATATTTGTACAACATTATGAGACAACACTAAAGAAAATTCACCTAACAAAATCATACTTATGCCATGAAACAGGCCGACAACACCCTTGTCTCTCACACAAATGTTCATGACTGTGACTAACAAACTCTGACATCCATCCTTTATAGTATCCATGCAACAGACTACACAGTTCTTACGTCTTCAAACAAAATGTCAGTATTCAAAAGCGTCCACTTCCTAATACGGAGATGAACACATTTTCTAAAGGTGTGACCGGTATGGCCTTTGAGTCACAAATTATACAACTGAAAATGATAAAGAATAATGTATTATAAATGGCTAAATCATTTACATGATGCTACTGTACCTTATAGAGTGACCAGAAAGTTATCAAATCTACAATGTGTAATCTTAATGGGTAAAGACACCTAGGTACATGAGTTAAGCTTTTAAGATTCAACAATAAGAAGTCGAAAGAAAAATACTCTGCTGAGTTAAAATCTTGTATCATTTAGATGTCAGGCACATCATTAGTTAGCCGTTCATTTAAGACTGCTCATAGTCGTCTCTAAATGGATGGTCGTAATTCTCAACATCAGGTCTGGGTTCCTCGTCAGATGTCGAGTTCCCAGTCTCAGTGTTCCCAAAACATTGAGCAATAAGTGGAATTCTGATATCGCCTCCAGTTGCATTTCCATCATCAGGATCTTCCACCTGTACATGTACATCAGCTACAACAGAGAATGAGGATTTGACGACTGGGGCGGGTCCTTCAGCTCCTTGAGTGGGTTGTGGAAGGGGGACCATGAGATCCTCGTTGATCTCACAGTAATTAGGCAGCACGTAGCTGTCTGGTCTACCCGACCACTCATCAGAGCGCCGTAGAACGTCGTGCAGTCGTCTGTCTGGAGGTGGAGCAGCTGCCGCCTGGGGTAGTATCTGAAGGTTGTCTGTAGAGTCTCCACTGTGTCTAGGTCGGATGTAGCTGGTTTGTCTGATAGGACGGAGGCAAACTCTTGGAGGAGTAACTGTCACCTCGTCATCAACCTCAGCGTATCCAGGAGCAACACCAAGATGTGTAACTTGTACAGCACCAGGACGTGCATCTTGTACATAACCAGGACGTGTATCTTGTACAACACCAGGACTTGTATCTTGTACACCAGAGGGAGGACGCCTCCTCCACTTTACAGCATCGTAGATTACACCGTGCATCCTGCAGAGAAAGTATATGTGCCGTACCTCAATTGAGGAAATTTTACATTTGTGACATCCGACAATACGTGAACCGAAATATAATTACTTTCAACAAACTATGATTATAATTCTTTCCTACACAAATGATTCGCCACTTATTTAAATGGTTCTGTATGTAACAGAAAGTTTTAATCGATACTGACCGTTTCATACGACAGGACATGTAGACCAGCACTGCTGCAATGATGACAACAGCCACACCTCCACCCACCCAGTACTGTACTCCACTCCACGTCTCTCCCATCTTCTCTGAAAAAATCCCATCACAAATAACAGTTGATATTGCTTTCTTTTTAAATATCAATTTCTATCAGAATCCGACACGAAAGATGTTCATGTATCATAAAAGCAGTTCTTATTTTTACATGAATTCACCGCATGGGCAGTTTTCTGAAATTGTTTTTTTAAAACTCACATTATTGACTTACAGAGATGGCACAGTACCTTTTTGTCTACATTCCCCAGTGTCTGTGTCACAGTCGCCACCTTCACAGTCCTCACACGTCAGGTTACAGAAGGATCCATAGTAGCCGCTTTCACATCCTTCTCTACATTCTCCTGTTGTTTGATTGCAGACTCCGTCTGTACATTTCCTGCACATCATATCACACCCTTCACCGTAGAAGCCGCTCTGACATCCCTTGATGCATTCTCCTGTTATCATTTCACAGACGTCTTCTGCACATCTCTGACATTTCTGTCCACAGTAAGTCCCGTAGAATCCTGGCTTGCAAGTGCTACAGGTTCCATTTAGATCACACCGATCTTCATAGCACTGGTCTGGACACGTGGACTCACACTTCTCTCCATAGTAACCCTTGCTACATCCCTCACTGCAACTTCCGTCTCTGTCACAGTCTATGTTAACCCCTGCACATCCAGCACTGCACTGGGACTGACAGGTTGAACCGTACCGACCTGCTTCACACTGGACACACTCTCCTGACAGCTGATCACAACCAGACACACAGTGAGGAGAACACTCCAGCTCACATATCTCTCCATATGATCCAGTTACACAGCTATCAACACAGGTACCGTTCCTGTGACAGGTATTGTCCATACAAGCCAGGTTACAGCGAGATCCACATTCTTCTCCATACCACCCCGGTGCACAGCTTGTACAGTTCCCTGACTCTTTGTCACAGAAACAGTGAGGAGAGCAACTTTCCTGACAAAATTCTCCGAACCATCCTGGTTTACAGCCTTCCAAACAATCTTTTCTGCTGGCTGATAAGCACGCGTTGTTCAAGCAGTGTTCGTTGGATTCGCATTTCACACCTGGTAATAATGATAAGTTATATCGTCCATTAATACTGAGTCTTGCCTTAACAAGTTAAGTTTTCAGTTGTTGATGTTAAGTGTAAAGCAATCTGATAGTTAGATAATATAATGTCATTCCCAACGGTAAGACTGAGAGAAAAAACTCTTGCTGCATTTTCGGCGTTCTGCTTATTAGCTCTGCTCTAGTCATGGTGTACTTGTTAATTATTCATTTTAATCAACCATTGTGGTGAGTACGAGTTCCTGAATAAACTGAACAATGAGATAAATATAAATTATAAGTGTTGTCGTAAAAATTATACTTGTAATTTCATTAATGAATTCACATTCGTTTTATGAATGAATAAAGTAGTCAAGGCAGTGTCAAAGTTCATCGTTAGCCAATCAAATTACTTGAAGGTGTTATGGCACATATGTGTCATAACAGTTTGTTATGCAACCTCTTTACGAAGGACCACGTGGGTAATAAAATGATTTTAAAATATGTTCGACATTAAGAAATATATTGCTCGAAAAAATCTCCACATGAACTCTTTTGAGAGGAAATTGGTGATTATTAAGGATGTCGTCAAACATTATTGAACAAAATATTTCTGACCTACGATAGATATATCTCTTTTCCATGCACTGTTTTATTCCACTGTGATTTGTAACGAAAATGCTTATCTTATTATACACGATGTTCCAAATCAAGTGTTCCTATTTGTTGTATCAAATATTGATGATTTTATCCAGATGAAGTGAATACAAAAACTATTAAAAACAAGTGTTCGAGGGGTGATAAGTTTGACAATCCTGCAAGATAATGGTATAAAATAGTATAACATTTTGATTAAAACGGTAATTTGATATTTTTAGAAAAGACATTGTTTTGGTATAGTTTATTTTGCCCGTGAGTTTATTTGTTCATAAGTTATTGTTGTGACAAACACACAATAAAGTAAAAGATGATAGATAAAATAAAATGAAAATAATGTTATAATTTCTTTTTTTCAAATTTACTGAAAACACCTTGTTCTCTACAGGTATTATAGCTGAACGCAACCTTATTTTGTCATGGTATCTGAAATACCAAGAAATGATTCGTAACGGCTAAGAATTTCTTTGTCAGGTTTCACTACCAAATCATGATCGTTTGGATGAAAGATTGCTCACACAAAACTTGTCCTCAGATTTCCTGACACTGTCTGTTCGTATGGGAATGAAGTTGCTATTCCGTTAGTGACCCGAATAACCCGGAGGACTGTATGTCTCATTCCTTCTGGGTCTTGTACAACAGATTTCTATTATGTAATTAATAGTGCCTATCGTTGATATGCATATATGTATACATAAATCAACTATCGTAGAATATGATGTCACTGGCAGGTTGTTTGTTTTGAAAAGTGCAACCGCACTATGAGTCTCAGTACTGCATTCAGAAGAAAATATAAAAACAAATATATTACGAAATGCGAAAACAAATAATTATCAGAAACAGCTTAAGATACTTGCGATATGACTTTGTTCATATTCAATCATACATTGTACATTAAGAAAAAGAAAGTCATTCTTCAGCTGTACATGCTTGGAATTGGAATTCTAGTGATCCTTTGGATTCTTATCAGCCGCTGACACCTGTTAAAAAGTCCATCAGTGTATTAAGACAGTATCCAACTAACCTATCACACACTTTATGTGACCCAACTGCATTCTCTAAAACAAAACAGGAAGTAAATCATAATGTTACATTTTGTGTGTCAAAATAGTGGAGAGCAATGTTAGGAAGCATGTCTGGTTAGGTTAATTGACGGGTTCTATCTCTCTATTCTATCTGTTTATAAAATCCATGCTGCATACTGATCAAATGTATAGATGTCGACAGCATTTACAATCTCTATTGACGTATATGTAGTATTAAACGTCATAAAGTTTAAATGTTACGTGTTAGGTTCCAATTCAAAAGTAGTTCCGGTTCAAGTTGACCTGGACTGAGGAACCATCGGTTAACTATCTAATTTTGTGGCAACATGTTAAGGTAAGAAAAGATAAGACTTTGTTATTATTATTTTGTTTTCTTTCATATGGGCTCTAGAAATTAACAAAAGTATAAGTGATTTACACCAAATAGTAGAAAATTACACCGCGTTTTAAACAGTATAATGCTACTAAAATTTGAAACAGAAACAGAACTAAAATAAATTATTAACAACCATGTCAATTGTAAGTCAATGGTGATTCATCTATTGCGAAAGCCTTTTGTCACGGAACATCCACATTTAGTTTCCATTAATATTGAAATATACCTAGCATCGAATAGAAACAATTATATTACCTTTTAACTTTTTATTTCAATTTCCTCGATAGTGTGTGAACATTTCATTTTATGACCTGCGAGGGCAATCATTTTGGGGTTCATCTATTATATACGGAGCTCTAGGGCACGATATCATTTCGTAATTGTAACGCTTCATCATAAATCTTAATCTATTATGTACTAGTATGTATTAGTACTATAGGCAAATCTCGACACATCACTGAAACTGATGTGTATATTAGCTACCATGTGACTAGTTGTGTAGTTTCACGTACCAGTTCGGGGTTCACAGGTTGCGGAGTTGAACGTGTGTCCTGGTTTACACGTGCAGGAACCGTCTCGTTGCTGGCATGTCTTCTCCTCACAGTTACTGTCGCACTTCATGTTGCATGTGTTTCCATAGTAACCAGCTGCACACCCTCGGGAACAGGCTCCTGTCTCTGTGTGACACGTGGGAAAGGTCGAGTTCTGTAGTACCTTACAGTTCACAGGACAGGCTCGGGATTCTGAAACTGTAGTAAACTCATCATTAGTTCTTGAGTAACTAGTTCTAAGTATAGTTTAGTCAGTCATGATAACTCCCCCGTCTCTATTTTAGCTCGCCCTATCATCCATGTGAACTGACAAGGTTTTGAGTATATTCGTTTTCAAACATGGGCAAAGTTTTCATGTATGCTAACCTAACAAAACCGATATATTTATCTTATGACACTGATTCAGAAATGACAAAATATCGAAGTGACATTCAAACAAGCAGGAACATGTCTCAAAGTACATAATATCGTTCTCATGAAATCAAAAGAAAATTAGAAATATCATGGAGTGATTAAGGAAGTGTTTGAATTATGATTTGTAAATTTGGTGGAGTTTATTTTCAGTTTGCAGGTCACATGCCAGGGTCGGGATTCTGAAACTGTATTGCACATTGAGTTGATATTTAGTTGATGAGGAATGTTTTGTATGAAATATATATTTACAAAGAACCGATAGTCACAGGAATTGAATGATAATTTCGATATGAACATATCCCTATACACAGGCTAAATACAATACGTTTTAACTTGATATTTGACCCTGTATCTGCTCAGTCTATGCACGATTAATACACAATGTTAAAAACTTGTGTTATAAACCATGATACCAACGATATGGATAATTGTAGACCCTGAGAGGAGGCAAGAACCCGAGGATGTCTAGAACCTAACCATATCTGAGGTAGAATGGTTTATCTAAATTATCAACCGTTTTTAATTTTAAAAGATGCTTTGTTATCGGGTTATCGAAAAACAACTGGATAATTACAGAGTGGCTCGTAAAATCCAAGAAATCGTCAAGAAAGCCTAGTTACGGCCACAACTTATGTTTTAGTGGCTTAAATACTATTGTGTTCAATCTGCTCACAAACCACAGGTCTTACAGGTTACGGGTTAGAGACGCACTTCAAAACATTTGCGGTTCATATTGAACTTGAGATTTGATGTATTTGAGATTTTTTTCAAAATCAGTCAAAGATACCTTCTTCAGATCTAAGCCTTTATACCATCCTCTGAGAAAACATATCAGGGTTTACAATCGTTGTAATTCCTCCAAACAGGGTAAGCCCTCCCGGGGGACTTAAGTACGTTGTAAGCCCCCCGTACCGAGAGATACTGAAATTTATTACACACATGTGAGTGAGAACACTTTGATATATTTTTGGTATCCAACGTATGTTAGATACTGCGAGAGACGCATCTGATTGGTCGCTCCATGGTGATGACCCGAGGTCACGAGGGTGACTACTTTTGCCATTCATAAGTAAACAAATTACTAAAATTCGTAGGAATCACAAACTGAGCACAATCTGGAATATTATATATGCACCAACGACAAAGTCGAATGCGCTCGTCTTATCATAACCTGTACCGTCACACATCATCCGCACATGTGAGTTGTCTCCCTTCAACCGTCAGTGGCGTCAACACGTCGACCGGGTCAAGCTCGCCTCGCTACTCACTCTATTTCGCTCCAATACATGTATACGGGAAACAATCACACAAACGTCTTTGGTTTTAATGATCCCGATCCAAACCGACTTCGTTTTACCGATGACGATAACTGTAACAAGAATTGACGTTTGCTTGTCGTTGCCTAGTATATAAATGCGCTCCTGTTCGGAAAATTGCAAACTGACAGAGTTTCACGAGTAAATCGGAGTTAACAATTTGAGTGAGTGATAGAACGCTTTTATCAATTGATTCATAACTTAGCACGCCAATTAGCGCTTAAATCAAAGACTATGTCTGTGTGCGGCATTATTCACTCTTTACCGTTACATATTGTGACGTCACTGACGTGAAAGTGAACAGTATTACTACGCGCTTCACGTCTAGAAACTTTCGTTTAAAACTACTAAAATTATGTGTTTTTTGTATGTGTGTGATAAATAAAATACCAAACTCATTCCCTATATATACCGTATTTATTACAACTTGTCAGTTTAGGTCAGGGTTTCAAAAAGAACATGCCATTGTCACAATGGTTTCGTAACTACCCTTGCCCTATGGAAACTGCATTATCTTCAACATTTCAGAAGTGGTGGAACTTGATTGCGTTGTTGTAATCGTCTTTGGTTATTTGCTTTCAAAGTAATTAAATATACCATATACGATAGTCAGTGTTATACACGCCACTGGTCACACACGATTACGGCTTCATGTTAATTTGGTATACAACTTGAGAAAAAAAACGGATTCAAGGGCGCGGCATCTGTGACACCTTTATAAATAAACCCAACATATCCAAAGAATCCGTAGTCCGTAATTTCAGTTGTCAGGGTTTCTAATTTAGAAGGAGAGAATAATAATTTGTCAACATATATGCCTCGCTTCATTGCTGTCTCATAAACTTACCCGCAAATGCAAAAGGCGACGAAGAGAAAATGTTACATGAACATAAAAAAACAAGCAAGACAATATCAAATACTAACTTAATTTCACTTCAACTGCTGATTCTTAATGTATTCACCTTATTCTACGAAAATTATTAACCTTGTTATTGATCAACATACCTATATTACTAGCAACAGACAACATGATTGTAAACATAGGCATAAAAGACAATTCGATCCTCAACAGGTAAAAACCAGAAATCAACATATTTCAGTAATTTAAGTATGTACATGTCAGTACTTGAAGAATGTAAGCACGTACCACAGATGACCCAGATGAACAGGACGACGACTTCTCCTGGTAGCCTCATCATGGTGACTGCAGGAGAGAGACTGTGATCCTCTTGTTTTGCTTTCATTTATAGTTTCCTCATCATGACTAATTGTGAAACCACTAAATCTAAATTCATACGACAGACAAGACTACAATACCTGTCAGACTATACAATAGAAAATTACTATGTGATGGTTTTATGATTTCAGTTCATCTGCAAGTGACTGCAAGTGACTGAAGATGATAAATACTGGAAACTTAATTGGTACGTACAACTCTCATGCTAATGGGGCTTTAACACGACATTTCAGTTGTTTTATATGCATTGAGCGAGGAAAATTGTTAAACATTTGCTAAATAGTATATATTTGTAAATAATATAATAAACAAGTTTTATAACTTTAAGCCATTCATGTACTGAGATTGAGAATACATTTGGCGACGTGAACGCAAGGACAATAAGATCTCTTCGGGGCTTCTTTTTAACGAATGTACTTCTGCTACAGGTATAACCTCAATAGATGTGAAACTGAATAGATTTGTAGTGTATGTTTAAGATCAATGGCGTCACTAATGCCAAGCAGACCATGTCATATTTATGCATCCTATCTACTGCTTCAGTTCGTATTTTGTTGCACAAGGAAGACAGGACAGTTTATTGTTAAACAGAAGGGGGCAGGATAGCGCAGTGGTTAGCGCGTTCGGCGTCGGATCAAGAGGTCCGGGGTTCGAATCCCGCCAGGGGCACGGCAACTTTGTCTGCAGTAGAGAACTGTTCTACACGCAGTAAGGTGTGGGTGCAATACTACACTGAATTTCAGCGTAGTACCATCCATGGTTCGCTAGTTCCAGCCGATTCTCGCAGCTTTCACCGCAATGCATAGCCACATGGCGTTGCGGGCTTTCTTCCTGCCATAATACTAGCAGCCGCGATATAAGTGAAATACCCTTGAAAGCGGCGTTAAACCCTAACTCACCTCACCTGTTAAACAGAAAACAATGCAATATTGTGATATCAACAGTGATAAATGAATGTCGTTTTGCAATAAAGATAGGTTATAGATTGACTTAATAAGTTGGACAAAATAAAAGTGTCCATTTTATTTTTCTATCTATATAATTCAAGTGTGTATATTTGATGATCAGTAATAAATTTGATGAAGGAATCTAATTCAATAATGACTTCAATACATGAATGCAATTGTGTTAGGTTGTCTTTCCTGCTAATTCTTAAGGAAGTGCGATGAAATGTCCAAATACAAATCACTTCTTGTTGCAGGTTGTCTGATTCTGCTGGTTAGTTCCTCGCTGGTATCTGGACTGTGTTCAACATGTCTAGAAGAACGATGCTATGACAATGGAGAGTGTATCATCGGCTGTGTACCTGGGTATATGGGGGAATACTGTGATGAGGACTGTCCACCTAGATGCTTGAACAAAGTGTGTCACTTAGCCAGATCAGATGGAACTGTCACCTGTACAGATGGATGTGAACCAGGCTACTGTCAAATCCAGTGTAGAGAACCGTGTCCAGGAGATTGTAAGACGTGTGACAGACAGTGTCGTACCTGCAATGTGACTCTCTGTCCCGAACGTCGTTATGGAACTGACTGTAGTCAGATATGCAATCCATGGTATGATAAATGTGGCAGAGAAACTGGAGAGTGCATCATCTGCAGACGAGGATACTACGGGGACGAGTGTAGTGAGGAGTGCACGGCGCCATTCACTCGAGCAGAGACCATCATGGACACCTGTCTCTCTGGTTGTGAGATTTCTAAAACAAAAGGTAACCCAACTTGTGGATATTGAATATCTCTCTTTCTAAAACCTGATTCTAAATAACACAAATAGCCAATTCCGCCACATGGCTTAATTCTATTGTTGTGTTAACAAGAATGTTCCCGTTTAATATAAAATTTTAAGGCCATGTAGCACGTTTTTTCGTTTAAATAAGTTGATGAAATGTATTTGAAAAATAATTTCACCAATAGTAAAACACCCTTCTCTCTTCGGAAAATAAAGTTTAAAATGAGTGTACATGTTTCGGTAAAGCCATGGGAATCGTTTTTGTAATACAAAATAATAAATTTTATTATGTGAGCTGGTTTTTCGAGCGATCTGATTGGTCGAAAGGTGATCACGTGACCGTCGACAGAAAAGCATATTGACTCCAACCCGAGTCCGACCAAAAGCCGTATTGACTTGAGTGACGTCAAACGATTGTTGCATGACGTCAAACGATTGTTGCATGACGTCATACTATTGTAATCATGACGTCATGTGACCGTAGCCCAAGCTGTACAAACCAAATTGCATTTTGACTGTATTTCATTGTTTTTTCTTTCGTTTCTGTATTGAATACATAATAAAACAATTATGGACTGATGAATTCGGTCAATACCTGTTTTTATGGACCCGAGAAAACAATATTAATAAAATGGCTGCCATGCAATTTTTGCTTTATACGCAACATAGTTTTTACCACTACAGATAATTGTTTTGTGTAATAAGATGTTTTACCCTCTAAAGTTAATTTAAATGACATAAACTATCATTATAAATGGGAAATTTGAAAAAATAAAATTTGCAATCTGTATTCTAGAATAGTGTCACGAACACTGAGTATTGCACAACTTAGAGATAGTGTTCGAAAGTCATTCGCCTATATTGACCCTCCCCTATTGGTATATAACAGGAGGGTAGAAGGATAGGGTCTAGATACGCATTATGTCCTTCGATGTTCTAAGCAATAGAAAGCCCTGTGATTCAATGATAAAAATTACATAACAGTTTATAAGATATAACGAGTTTAAAATAACAGCGGCTTCTTTTGTATTGTTTTTCGCTACAGATACATGTCCGACTGGTTTCCATGGAGACTCGTGTGAAGTTCCATGTTCATCTCGCTGTGGAACCTCTAGACCTGGGTGTAACAGAGCAACAGGGGAATGTTCTGCTGGGTGTGTGTCTGGATATCATGGACTGACCTGTAACTACACGTGTAACAGATTCTGTATTGGCGGGATCTGTAACCAACACAACGGAGTCTGTACATCTGGATGTATCAGTGGTTACACACCCAGCTTAGACATGTGTGAAAAACAAACCAGTGATAGTAAGTATGTTTCAGTATGTTTTCACCATTTCCTTGTGACTCTCCCGGACATCAACATGATTGCTAGATTACATTGACATGACAAATATTTTATCAATAGCTAATTCAATTCAACTTGTTTATTTGTTTCTCCTAATTGGATTTTTTTCTAATCCTTAGCCTTTTTGTGTTTCATCTAAATAACCAAATAGTCGTTCTTATCAATCTTGTTTGTTTTTATCATGGCTCGGATGTGTGAAGCTAAATCAAACATTTGGAAATGAAAATAGACATTTTTGCAATTTCGAGAGAAACCTGTTACCATGAATGCTAATAAATTGCGTTTCAGTCTAGATTATTGCATAATATATCAATTTAAAAATCTTCTAAATGATTAGTTCAACCAAAGCTGTGCATTCTTATAAGTCACGGTCTATGCCCACCTCAATTATATATATTTTCTGTCTTTTCTTTACTCTGTCTACTTGTTTATAACTACAGGAAAGAGATAAGTTAAAGTATGTCATTGTAACCTGCTTTCTTTGATATAGTTTGTGTATCGTTTGAGTTTGTATGGAAAGTCGTTTACCTGTGAACTATTTGTAAAGCCTGTCGGGAAAGTTGGTTATAAAATGTTTTCATTTTAAACAGACCAAGAGCTCCCACTTCAGAGAGCAAGAAGTGTGCATATTATACTTTCTCAAATGTGCCTTTAATTATTAAAGTTTATTCAATATAGTGCAACATTAATGAGTAAAACAACTCATTACATCCCACTTAGGCCTCGTTGTCTGGCAACCATTCATAAAAGTGTCCTGTTCATTATCGAATTTTTGGTGAAAGAGTCCTGATATCTGATACACATACACTTTTTGAAACTATTTTTAACACGATTAATTTTTTTTAAAATCAACGACAAATACATCAACAATAAGCTTAATGTTTCATTGAATAAGATCATGACGCAAGAACATGATACCAATAATATCGAAACAAAAACTATATTGTTATCAACATATTGAATTTTACAGATATTACTTTGGAAATAATTAAAGGAACAAATTTACCTAGGTTCTGATAAACCTTGATCCACAACATTCACAAAATTAGTGAGTTAAATATTAATCTAAAACAAAACATGTTTTAAAGTTTGAAACATATTTGTTTCTAACAAATCAATAGTAATACCTATCATATAATAAAATAAAAAGTTTCTATTACCTGAAGTGTGACAATCCGAAGGAATATAATTCATTGAGAATTCACTTTCGAAATTTCACTGGCAAATTTCACTGGCAATTCACTGTGCAACGCAGATGATACGTCTGATTCCTCAGAAACCTCGCGCCACAGCTCGGAAACTATGGTAGTAATGATTACTTTTATTAATAAGAGGTATCCATATTCGAAGAAAATTCTGCGAGATATAAAGCGACAGTGGTGTTGAACTCTTCAGTGTAAGAAGAAGATCTGTAGCATGAGAATTTGAGAGTTCTGACAGCAAGATGGTTGACCATTCCATCATTGTACACTATTTAAAACTCTACTCTTTAGGTATAGATACATCAGTCGATGCGTGTGGATAGACACACACATTCAAACTGAGATAAAAAAAAAAGAAGAAATAGCGTCCTTATTCCTATATTGTTGGTCTTGTAAGAATAAAATTGTCAATGAAGTGATCATGGGGATCTCTTTGGAGCTTTGGAGGTCACGAATCGGCCAATTTATCCCACCAAGGGGGTGTAGACAGATCGAGACGATCCTACCTTACAGACTCGATACACGATGGACGACAGGCATGGAGCTGAGTTACCGACTCTTACTGTGCTTTGTAGTGTGGGAGACTGTGCTCATCGCTGGACACGGACTAGCGAACAACTTCAACGGCATAGTAGAGGTAGGATGGCAGTTTATTTGTCCGGATATCGGAATGAACATGGAAATATCTACATCGATAACTATGTCCAATGTATGCACGACTGATGTATGTCGAACGGCCTTGACCCCATGTTTGTTTACATGCTGTAACACATTGCTTCTCAGAGCTGGTGATGTGGAGAGTAACCCAGGCCCAGTCGATCAAATAGATTTGGAAAACATGCTTGATAAAATGCGAGAACATATGCAAAAGGAATCTGAACAAATCAAATCCTATGTTGGTGATAATTTGACTTAATTGATCGAGACTTGAAAAAAATGAACAATAATTGGGAAAAAGTAAGTTCTGACATTATAGAACTTCCGAGTTCAGTAAATACATTGAAGAAAAAAACAGAAATACTAGAACTAAAAGCAGGTGGATTGAGAGATGATATCAACCAACATGGACGTGATCTTGGTGCCACTAACAATAAAGTGAAAGAAAATGAGTATCGGATAACTGTTTTAGAAAGAACTGTTTCAGACCTAACCACTGAGTTAGACAGGATGGAGGCCTATAGCAGACGGGAGAACATCAGGTTCTTTGGCATCACAGAAGACGAGGATGAGGATTCCCATGTAAGTAAGGAAAAGATCCTCAATATCTTAAATGAAGCCATACCCTCCAAGACATGGGATGAAAGGGATATACTAAGGGCGCATCGTGTAGGGCGTCATCAAGACAGTAACAATAATCAAGCCATTATTGTTAAATTCCTCCACCCTGATGACAGAGATCTCGTGTTTAAAAAGCGAGAGTGTTTAACCCGTCGAGATATTCGTATTGCTGCAGATCTTACTGCTAGACAACGTGATGCCGTCAGTGATGCTCGTCGCCAGGGTAAGGTGGCTTTTTTCAGGAGGGGGAGACTGATTGTCAGAGAGTCCAACGGGCCCCAGAACACACACAGGCATGTACAGCAGACGAATGAGCATCGCGTTCCCTTTGTCCCGCCCGGGTTTAATAGATCAGACAGAACTGCCCCAATAAATGTTGATTTATCTTCACATAACCCAGGTGTGCTTTTCCAGTTTGGATCTGGACAAGGGGGGCCGGCGCAGGACACGAGACCCAAGGACTACGCCTCAGCTGTGAGCCTGGGGTCTCCAGGTGGTGAGGTTGCTAGGGACGCTTCGCAAGGGGCAGGTAACTCCAGCTCTAACCTAGTTACGGTACAGGGCACTGTCAGTGTTACTAAGTCTGACTCGACACGTGGTAGGCGGAAAGCGTTCAGACAAACTTCACTGACTGGGAAATAACGGGGAGGCCACGGTCAAGTTAATATACATGTGTGTACCTCCAACATAAAAATAGGGACTTGGAACGTTTCTGGACTTTTGTTTAAATTGAACTTTGATGACTTCAAATCATATCTATGTTCATTCGATGTTTTATTCTTGTCAGAGACATGGATTGGCAATGACGATTTTCATATTGATCTCGGTGATTATACACAATTTACTAATGTTGGTTTCAGAACTTCACATTTTGGTAGGTACATGGGTGGTATCTGTATGATAATCAAAAACACCACCATCAAGCATGTGAAGCAGCTGACGTGTAAATATAACAACTTTATGTTCCTTAAAATCTCAAAGGAAATCGTTTTTATGGATTGTGATGTTATCTTAGGTGGTATTTACATACCGCCCCGATCATCAACTGTATTTGACATGCCAAACAGTCGTTATGGTGGTTATGACGAATTAGACCAAAATGTATTTGACCTCAGAAATAGTTATCAGAGTTGCGAAATGATACTATGTGGGGACTTTAATGCACGTTTGGGAAAGGAAAAGGATTATATTGTTTTTGATGAATCAGACGATGCCAGGCATGTACCTAGCTATCATGAAGATCTATTTGATATTCCAAGGGTAACCGTGGATGAGACACTGAATAATTATGGGCGTGACCTTGCAAAGCTGTGTATCAGTAATAATATATATGTTGTAAACGGAAGAGCAGGCGATGTTAAGGCTTCTGGAGGGTATACTTTTATATCACATACTGGAAATGTGTTATTGATTATTTCATTGTATCCCCAAATGTATTTAAAAGCATCGCAGATTTTACTATTGATGAACGAACACAGTCTGATCATCTACCCTTGTCATTATTATTAGAAGCAAATGTTGATGTCACTGATGTACATAGCCCCTGTGGAACCCCGGAGTTGTTTAGATATAGATGGTGTGTATCGGCAATGGATGTTTTTATAAAATCCCTTAGCGATAATGTTAACATGTATGAACGAAGTATTTTAGAAGATATAAGTGAGGATAATATCAACCATGCTGTAAGCACACTAAACGATTTAATCCTAAATTCTGCGCAGACAATGAAAAGACGAGTGCAGAATAGAGAAGTAAAACAACCGGTATGGTTTGATAGGGTTTGTCGAAATTCGAAGAGGCTAAAGTATGCTAATCTTAGAAAGTTTAGGAAAACGCAGGACAATAATGATTTAAATGTGTATCTAGACAGTAAGCGGGAATTTAGATATATTTGTCAACAAAAACAAACTGAGTATGATGAAGCATCTATGGATAGTTTAATGAAAAATCTTAATGAGCCTAATCTCTTTTGGAAATCGGTAAATCACATATTGAACTCTCGCAAGAATACAACTCATAAGAATAACATAACAATCGATACATGGAAAGAACACTTTTGTAACTTATTCAACGAAGGAAACGACGATACTTTTTCTTTTGAGACATTTGATGTTACCTATGAAAATGAGGTTGATGAAATATCGGATATGATTTTAAACAATGACATAACAGAGACAGAAATTAAAAGCGCTATTGACGGTTTGAAAAGAAATAAGTCAGCGGGTCTTGATAAATTAATTGCAGAATTTTTCATACATGGGGCTGGTGTTTTAATTCCAACTCTTCATAAGTTATTTTATAAAATCTTTAACTCCGGTTGTATACCAGATGAATGGTCAAAAGCTATAATTATCCCGTTACATAAAAGTGGACCAGCAAACGATCCAAATAATTATAGAGGGATATCACTTCTTAGCATATTCAGTAAAATATTTACGTCAATCATATGTAACAGACTGAGGTTGTGGACAGAAATATTTGATAAGATTTCCGAATCGCAAGCTGGTTTTAGACAAGAATGTTCCACGATCGATAATGTATTCATTTTAAATGCATTGATAGAGAAACAAATAACTAAGAAAAGAGGTAAATTATATGCTGCCTTCATAGACTTTAGAAAGGCTTTTGCTACTGTAAGACGCCCGCAGCTGTGGAATTTATTTAACCGTATTGGAATTAAAGGCAAGTTATTCCAAATCATACATAATATTTACAATGATGTAACTGCCTGTGTCAGAAATAATAGCACCTATTCAGAATTGTTCAAATGCCCCATGGGGTTAAAACAGGGTTGCATAATGAGCCCGCTAATATTTTCATTGTATATAAATGAACTAGCAACTAGTATTGAATGCTCAGATTGCTATGGGCTACAAATCATGCCAGAGCTTGTACATATATATCTTGTTTGCTGATGACATTGTGTTGTTCTCAAATGTGTGCAGAGATTTACAAAAACAACTGAACATCCTATCTGCATTTTTGGTCGAATATGGACTTCGGGTTAATATGGCAAAATCAAATATTATGTTTTTTAGAAAGGGGGTATGCTAGCTACAAATGAGAAATGGAGTTATGACGGGAAAGAATTGAAACTTGTGAATACCTACAAATATTTAGGCATATATTTTACCCCGCAGTTATCATGGAAATATGCTATCAACAGAAGAGCTATGGAAGGTAAGAAAGCTTTGAATGGCATACTCAAGACATTGAATATGAATTGCTTCATAAAGAGCCAAATATTTTTCAAAATTTTTGATAGCAAAATATTACCTATTCTAACGTATGGCTGCGAAATCTGGGGACATAAAAATTACGATGAACTTGAAAGAATTCAGAGAACAGCTTGCAAGAGGTATCTTAAGTTACCAATTAAAACACTTAACTATGCTGTTCTTGGTACTTCGGTAAGAGCTGTCAAATACTGGCTGAAGATAATCAGAATGCCTGATCATAGATATGTCAAAAAATCTTACAAAATGTCACTACTTTATGATACAAATGGTAAAGTTAACTGGGTAACTAAAGTTAGAAACATTTTATGCTCAAATGGATTTATGTATGTCGGGGCAAATCAGGGGGTACAAAACATTAACTTATTCATCAGTGAATTCAAACAAAGAATAAAAGATGTTTTCCTATCGGATTGGTATACTTCAATAGATACTATATCGAAACTTCAAAATTATAAAACGTATAAACTAAGATTCGAAACTGAAAGTTGTATAAATTCCCTACAGTTAAGTAAATTTAGAAGTACGTTGGAAAATTTCCGTTGTGGAACACTCCCTTTAGAAATAGAAACTGGTAGGATGAATGGGATAGAACGTAGGGATAGATTATGTAAGTTATGTAAATCAGGAGAGATAGAAGATGAGTATCACTTTCTACTTCTTTGTAAGCCGCTCACACACATTAGAGAACGATATATCGATGTCACAAGAACGTCAAAATATTATGTTATAGAATTGCTGGCAAATAACAACGATGAATGTATTAGAAACATTGCAATGTACATATATCATGCTATGGAATTTAAAAAATCATTGATTACATGAACGTTTTCTTATTCATATATCTTTTTTACGCATGTGCATCATGTTTATCTATTTTGTATATATTCTATGTTGTTATAGGCCGTTGGCCTAAATATCAACTGAAATAAAGAAATTGAAATTGAAATTGATACATCAGTCAGGCCTCTTACACTACCTACGAGAGGCCATTTTAAAGTGAACACATAGAAATGGCCGCTCGATGTAAAATTGATTCGCATGGCTTAACCAAACCATGTGCATTCGTTTAAAAACTCTTTTTATTGATAAAGTAAGATGTAGACATTGGTAACAGGTATTTATATTTGTGAGATCTATAATGCCTTTAAGAATGATATTGAACATGAGAATACATGTTGTTGTTTAAATTAGCCAACTAACTTGGCACTTCGTCATACACCCAAAACACACGTTGCAATATGTTGACTGTTCAACTCAAGAGAGGGTGTTTGGAATGTCTTTCAATCAGTTGAAACTCGATGTGACATGGTGATGGTTTAGTGTTTCAGATTTATGTGTCAGTATTTTGTTAAACCATCCTGCCTCATTCACTACAAGACGGATATTTTAAGAACAATGTTTTCTGTCATTATGGAGTGCCTTTTGCAGAAATTCATATTTACTGTCTTTGTTTCAGGAACCCCCACGTATGTTGCCATTGCTGTATTTATCACTCTAGTCTGGTGAGTTGTGTGTTTCAATTCAACTGATAATCGTGATCTTGAATATCTATATGGTTTAGGTTAACTGAATTGATATTTTCGGTATATGACCATATTATGTTGCTTAGAAACCTTGTCTCATCTGGAGTAATCATAATTATAGTTTGTATTTTATAATAACACATACAACAAGTTCATCGCAAAAGATAAGAGAACCGTTTTCTGACGCATATCAAATGAAATACGATGAAAGAAAGAAATGAAGAACTGTACATTAAGACTACTATGAAACTAAAACTGTGCATAATTCTCACTCCCACTTGAGCAATACACAAATTCACTCTCTTTTTGTAAATATAAATCTCCTTGTGTAATAATCTATATATGCATGACAATTTAAAGAAGATGATCCAACCAGTAGTTCGCTTATGAACCTATGATTAACTATAACTGAACTGGTTGAAGCAAAGTCAGAAAGAGTGACATGTTTCCTTAATACAATCGAATATGACATGAACTTAACTTTACCATATTACTGTCAAATATCCTCAATTTCGTGATTCTGGTGACACTATTGAATAATATGAGGTTTGTGATGTAACTTGGGTTGAATTAAATGAACTTTTGTTTCAGCATTGTTCCTGGGTTGATAACCGCTGCTGTTCTCTGGAGAAGACGTCGAGCTAGAAGGTAATAGTTTTGAAATTTGTAATCAATAAACATGTCATTTGTTTTGTTATAACATTTGTTGATAAAAAAAAAACCTTAATGTATCATAAACTACAACCTTAAATCAATCAATCTTTATTTTCATACTGAAAGGCCATAGGCCTGTAGTACATATTACATTTATACATTTGATGGTAGCAAAACACTTTGTCTAAGTATACAAGCTTTATGGATGTAGATGGAACAATTTTCTAATTTAACTTTACTAGAGGTTTTCATCAATGATATAAACTTAAAAGTTTCAGGGTGATCATAATAATATTTCGTTATATATACTGTTCTTAACGATAAGTTTGCTCGGCAAACACGCACAAAATGATACTCATCTTCGACAAAATTTATTTTTTTACATTTGACATATTCTGTTTTCTTAATATCTTTATATCTCCCAGTTTCAATATATAAATCATGCGAAGAGCAGCGTAGTCAATGAATATTTACATTTCTTTTATAGTCAAGATCGAAAGGTATCGTTCTGCATGAATTGAATCTTTTAACATTTTGTAGTAGAAATATTTGTTGGAAAATGAAAGACTAGTTAACCGATTTTGCAGAAATATATCTTTAAGTCTTTCAATACCGTCTTATTGCAGGTTCAACAAACCAAGTACAGAACTAGATGAGAACGGTATGTGTATTTATATGTCAGTATCTTCCAGATGATAATCCATTAGTAGAGATGCAATTTATTCAACATCATAATGATATTGCATGGTTTGTTGGGAAATTGTACCCTTTATGATGCAAATACAACTTATGTTAACTACAATACGATTCAACCAAAAGTACAATTTATATATAAAGTAAATTGAGAAAACAAAGAAAATCAAGGAGCCATATACTCCCGATATTAATTCAATGATACATTTGAATGTTTGCAATGTAAACCGAACCTTTAGTACGTTTTTTAAATAATTACACAACCAACAACTTAACACTTTTGTAAACTATTTCAAAGACAAGGGCAAATACCTTTTTTGAATATCGATCTAGTTGTTGGGAATGTTTAAGCTAACGTATGAAATGTGATTATGAAGTGTTTTGTGCATAACATGTTACAATTTGTTTCAGATATTTTAGTTTTGACCTCAGAATACAACACACATCTGTAATATGTTTACAGGTACAAACCGTACTGCGGATGTCGGTCAGCCTCTCCTGCAGTACAAGACAGGTAACTCATTTCAATATATCAGTTCATTACAAATCAAACAAAACGGATCAGATCAATAAATAATACAACATTGATTTCCCTGTACAAAGGTGAAACGCATATATAACTATATTAGCACCGTTATTGTACTATGAAAGTGGGAAAGCTTGAAAAAAAATGTCCATACAAGGGCAATATACATGTCACTGATTCTACTGTCACAGTCTCACATCGCAGTGTCATTAGAAAGTCTCACTAGACAGTCTCACTAGACAGTCTCACTAGACAGTGTCATTAGACAGTCTCACTAGGCAGTGTCATTAGACAATCTCACTAGGCAGTGTCATTAGACAGTCTCACTAGGCAGTGTCATTAGACAATCTCACTAGGCAGTGTCATTAGACAGTCTCACTAGGCATGTCATTAGACAGTCTCACTAGGCAGTGTAATTAGACTGTCTCACTAGGCAGTGTCATTAGACAATCTCACTAGGCAGTGTCATTAGACAGTCTCACTAGGCAGTGTCATTAGACAATCTCACTAGGCAGTGTCATTAGACAGTCTCACTAGGCAGTGTCATTAGACAGTCTCACTAGGCAGTGTAATTAGACTGTCTCACTAGGCAGTGTAATTAGACAGTCTCACTAGACAGTGTCATTAGACAGTCTCACAAGGCAGTGTCATTAGACAGTCTCATTCGACAGTGTCATTAGACAATATCACAAGGCAGTGTCATTAGACAGTCTCACTAGGCAGTGTCATTAGACAGTCTGACAAGACAGTCTCACTAGGCAGTGTCATTAGACAGTCTCACTTGACATTGTCATTAGACAGTCTCACTAGACAGTGTCATTAGACAGTCTCACTAGGCAGTGGCATTAGACAGTCACACTAAACAGTGTAATTAGACAGTCTCACTATGCAGTGTCATGAGACAATCTCACTAGGCAATGACATTAGACAGTCTCACTAGACAGTGTCATTAGACAGTCTCACTAGGCAGTGGCATTAGACAGTCACACTAAACAGTGTAATTAGACAGTCTCACTAGACAGTGTCATTAGACAGTCTCACTAAACAGTCTCACTAGACAGTATCAATAGACAGTCTCACTTGACATTGTCATTCTCACTAGGCAGTGTCATTATACAATTTCACTAGGCAGTGTCATTAGACAGTCTCCCTAGACAGTGTCATTAGACAGTCTAACAAGGCAGTGTCATTAGACAGTTTCACTAGGCAGTGTCATTAGACAGTCATAATAGAGCCATGTCTTAGTAGGGTTTATATTTGTTCTTGTTGAAGACAGATTGTTCTCTAGACAAAGAGCGATGGTCACAGCATCACCAAATCTACAATTTAGAATTGCATACAAAGTTTTAGCTCTCAAGACATTTTGGTATTGGAGAAGAAGATGCAAATAGGTTTTTAAAAATGTGACCCCTGTGAACCCATTTGGGGTCATGGGGTCATTGGGTCACCAAATCTACAATTTAGAGTCCCCATTGGCCAAGGAGTCTGTACACAACTTTTCAGCTCTTTTCAGAACTGGAGAAGAAGATGAAAATAGGTTTTTAAGGATTTGACCCCTTTTGGGGTCACGGGGTCACGAAATCTATAATTTGGAAGCTTGAGAAGAAGATGAAAATGCGAAAAGTTTACAGACGGACGGGTGGACGGACAGACGCCCGCCCATCCGTCCGTCCATCCATGTGCACACTCCTTTACAAATGGGGATTCTAAATTGTAGATTTGGTGACCCTTTAGCCCCAAATAAAGGCCTCACAGGCCAAGACCTAAAAACCTATTTTCATCTTCTTCTCCAGAACAAATATAACTAGAATGCTGTAATATTGCGTGCAGACTCCTTATTCAATGGGGACTCTAAATTGTAGATGTGGTGACCCTGGGGCCCCAAATAAAGGACTCATAGGCCATGACCTAAATACTTATTTTAATCTTCTTCTCCAGAACAAATATAGCTAGAAGGCTGTAATATTCTGTGCAGACTCTTTAGCAAATCGGGATTCTAAATTGTAGATTTAGTGAGCCTGTGACCCCAAATGAAGGCCTCATAGGCCATGACCTAAAAACCTATTTTCATCTTCTTCTCCAGAACAAATATAGCTAGAGGGATGTTATTTTGTGTACATACTCCATTCGGGATTGTAAATTGTAGATTTGGTGAGCCTGTGACCCCAAATGAAGGCCTCATAGGCCATGATCTAAAAACTTATTTTCATATTCTTCTCCAAAACAAATATACCTATAAGGCTGTAATGTTGTGTACATACTCCTTGGCCAATGGGGACTCTCAATTGTAGATTTGGTGAGCCTGTGACCCCTAATATTGGTCACTGGGGTCACAGCGCAAAACCTTTGTAATGAACATTGAGCATTACTCTATTATGTGCTGTTCACTCGAAAAACAAGTATATGAAATATATCAACATGAGATTGATATCTACATTATGGAAATGTTTAATGTCAATAAATGTGAAAAGAGAACTTTTCAAGATTCAAGATGTTTATTACAGTAATACAGGCCTCCAGCCCAAAGTACATGTTTTGAAAACAAAATTTACATAGTAAAGAAAGAATACAAACATATAATTCAATTCAAAGGCAATATCAATAATGTAGAACAATTCAAAAAATCATTTCAAACAGGCATATAGGAATGAAGAAATATATGATATTTTATGTACGCTTTAGTCACTTTTGGTTTCAAGATTGTCTCCCTTGAACATCTGATAAGTCAAGTGCTGTTGCTTGTTAAAAGGGCATTTCTCTGTCTTGTTGCAGATAAAATAAACTTGGAGCTTTCAACGTTGTAATTTTTCATAGCATTGATGAAATTGTCAGTGTAACCATTATGGTTTCTCATCCAAGGGAAATATTTAGTCCTTAGTTCCTGATATAAAGGGCATACAGCTATGAAATGCAACTCATCCTCAATCTGCTTCAGGTGATATTTACAATATTTACAAAAGCGCTCATTTCGCTCAATCTTCTTCCACCGCCCAACTTCTACTTCAAGTTTGTGGTTTGAACAGCGAAACCTTGTAAGTGTTCTTCTCAGGTTCTTGTCTTTGATATGAAGAAGATATTTTTCAGGTTCAAGTTGAGATTTGAACTGGCTGTAGCATGATAGTCTTGAGCTGGCTTGTAGGTCACTTAAGAACTGTTGAGTGAAACTGTCTGAAAGTCTAGATTTAACCAGTGAAAGAAACATATTGACATCTCCCACCCCTTGTTGTGACCAAGAGTAACTCAAGCCAAGCTTATTAAGGAGATTTCTCACATGTGTAGCCCATGTCACTCTTCCCACATCATCCAACTGTGCCATCATAGAGTAACAAGCTTTGGGATATCTGTGTTCAGGCAAAGTTGATACATTCAGCCAGTACTTTATACATCTGGTCATATATACAACATGGAGAGGGTATCTTCCAAGCTCACCATAGACAGCTGAGTTATTTGTGCTTGAGTTCAGGCCCAATATCTCTCTGCAGAATTTCAGGTGAATTTGTTCTACACAATGAACAGTCTGAAAACCCCAAATGTCTGAAGCATATGTCAATATAGGAACTATCATTCTGTCAAATAAGAAGAGTGCATCCTTGTGATCAAGATTGGCTCTGTATATAAACCTGAGCAACATATTCATAGCCTTCTCTGCTTGTTGAGAGAGAGATGAGAGGGCTAAGCTCCATGAGAGTTTACTTGAAAAGAATACACCTAGATATTTGTAGGAGTTGACAACTTCTAGTCTTTCACCTTTATAATACCACTTCTCATTAGCTCTCAGCTTTCCTCCTCTTCTGAAGACAATGATTTTGGTTTTATCCAAATTCACTTTCATACCAAACTGATTACAAAATGTCTCCAAAGTATTAATTTGCTGCTGCAGTCTTCCAACAGAGTAACTCACACTTGCTATATCATCAGCATACATGAGTGAAATGATATTATCTATATCTGTATTTACAAATATTCCCTGGCAGTTATTGGCTTGATAAAGTGAAGACAGTTCCTTTAGAAAGATGGTGAACAACACTGGGCTTAGCATGCATCCCTGCCTGGTACCCACTGTGCAGCTGAAATATTCAGATAGGGTCAGATTTTTCACCAACACACAGGACTTTAGCTGAAGATATAACATTGAAACATTTCCCTTTCATTCCATTTTCCAAAAGCACATATTTAAGCAAATGGTGCTGCACACTGTCAAAGGCTTTGGAGAAGTCTATAAACAAGCAGTACATTCTTCCTTTGGACTTAGATAGGTGTTTTTGAATTAGAGAGTGGAGAACAAATATATTATCTCTTGTGCTGTAACCTTTCCTAAACCCAGCCTGATCCTCAGATTGTAGGTCATTATCCTCACACCATTTGACTATCCTGCTGTTTAAAATCCTTGTAAATAGCTTTCCTATCACAGAGAGTAGGGATATCCCCCTATAATTGTTGGGATCATTCTTGTCACCTTTCTTGTGAAGAGGAAATATCACAGCTTCTGTCCATGCACTGGGGAATTTTCCTGAGTTGAGAATAACATTGAATAGTGCCTTGATTGGTATGATCAAAGAGTTTATTCCATGCTTAATATGCTCATTCATCATACCATAAGGGCCTGGGGCTTTGTTATTTGACAGTTCTCTCAGGGCATTCATTATTTCATGGTCTGTGATTTCATTATCCAGTGTATCATTTGTAGGCGAGGGCTCATATGTGGCTTGGGTTAATCTGTTTACAACTACTTCATTAACTTCAGAGAACTTTTAAATACCCAGTGAACTGAATATCGTGGCAGGCCTCAAAGGAATTATTTGAAGAGGAATTAAAGAAAATGTTGATTGTACTTGAGATGAGTGAACTGAATATGATTGAATATAACATGAGACTGTAAGAAGTAACTACATGAGATTACCTATGTCCTATTTTCATCTTCTTCTCGAGTACAGAAACATAATTTATAATCGGGGGGAATATATAATTCACTGGTTGTGAGTACAGGGTCTGAATGTTATGCAACTGCATTGTGTTGACCTGGGAAGTGACCACTCCCTGTTAGAGAGATGCAAACAGCAGCTAGCTTATACACAGAGGTTTCAAGTTGCTTCAAACGTCTGTGCTGTTTTACTAGACTAACATATAGTCCCTGAAAGAAATATTTTGTTTAATGATACATTACTTTAAATCAATATTTGATAGGAAATAAAAAAAGGAGACCTGAACAATACTAAATTTCAGTCTAGATCTGAGGCAACTAGACTGGCCAACATTTCTTAGACTTATGAAGGCTCCATTTAATGTTTGCTTTAGGGTCTGGTTTAGTCTTACACTCAGACACTCAGAAAAAGATATATTTCTTTCATAAAATATAAACATTTTATTACATATTGAAAGGAGTCTATGAGAAATGGGATTTTCAGAAACTGAGGCTCCTTTTTAAATTGTAATAAATGTTGATATTTCCAGAATACAAAGAATACAATGCAAAAGTCTATACTATCTATAGCTTATGAAATAGGGTTAATGTGTAACCATTTTTAAGAATCATTTTTAATCTGACTACCGTAGGTAATGTCTTATTATTTGATATCTTAATATTTTCCTTAGAGATAATGAATAACAAATCCTGATGAGCTTTAGAGCAAATGGCTCTATTGTTAACTGATTCCATAGATATGGGTCTTTGAATTTAGTTTCAAGCGCAGATCTAAACAACAACAAATACTTGCACAACTAAATTTGGTGGACTGAATTGTGTGTGATTGTAATTATCAACGTTAGTGAAGCAAAATTGTGTTTACTTATTGCATATATGTTTTATAGGTCAAGAGGACGCTCCCACAACCCCATTGGATAGCAGCTCACTGTCTGAGATAGAACATTCTGGTGGCAGAGGTGTGTAATGTGTTCATAGACCTTTAGAAAAAAATTGTTACATTAAAATTGTATTTGCAAAGTATATTATGTTCATAGTTACATTCCTTTGATGTACTTACTGAAACGTTTCCAACTGTTTCAAGCTCCGTTGTTCCAGTATATTTAAGTTGACAAAATTAATTACTTAGCTCACTGTGTTGTCATTGATTAACACTTTGTATCTGACTCACATGGTTTACAGAGGATGTGCTTCAGCTGCTACCGGACGAGTCCCTGCAAATACAGCGTCTGAAGAGTAAGTTTTTTTATTCGTGTAAAACGTGTGTGTATCATATTCAAAATGTTTATTATTTGTTTGTGTTTGCTTCAATTTTGTATTTGTCTTAATAACATAATTAAGTCGATTGTAAACTAGCCTTGCTTGTTGCTTGAAAAGTAAACAAATCAAGAATCACATTTAGATGTTGTCTAATCTAAATGATTTTACACCAGGTCATTTGAGAAGGGAATAGATCCTGTGAAGCGCTGTGGTTCTCAATAAATATTAATGCATTTGTTATTGTTGTCAACCATCCATTTTGCACCTCTTGAAATCTGAATAATCAGAAATGAGTAATCACATGGACTAAATGATTTTTTAAGAAATATTTAAAAAGGAAAGAGGTCGCTCAACATATTATCAACTAAGTCATTTTATATCAAAATGTCAGTACAAGAAATATTTGTGGACATATATAATTATATATATGCCTATTTTGATTGTTCCTTATTATTAAAATTTTAGCTAGAACCAGGGAGGAGATAGAGATGATGACATCCGAGATGATCAGAGTGTCTGCTGTGGACATCGTTCTTGCTGAACTAAAGGCAGGACGGCGATGGGTCACAATAACAGGGAATGCTGGGGACGGCAAGACGACTCTAGGCTACCTGGTGCTGAAGGAGTTCCTGCAGAACAATGTTCACGTCTTTACAGTCGACAAACCTGAAGAGTATGATCTGATATCAAAGATGACAGAAGATAGGATCATCATGTTCGATGATAGATTCGGTGCATTTCTTGCAGATCATCAGCTGATAAAGGGGTGGTTAGACATAATTAGAAAATTCTTAAGCTTCAATGAAAATAATAAACTAAAAACCCATGTCATCTTTGTTAGTAGAAAGAACGTCGTGAATGAATCTAGGGTGCATCTTGGACAATTCAGTGAAAAGATGTTTGACCCGACATGTGTTGTGGACCTGAGTAAAAGAAAAGTGACAGACGAACGACTGGACATCCTTGAATACCATCTGCACCATGAGAATGTGACTGATGTGAAACAAGAACTAAAGGAGCAAGTCTCCAACAAAGTCATAGCACATGGGTTCCCCCACTGCAGCAAGATGTATTCAAAGCTTAGGTCAAATGAATTTAACGTGGATATTGAGGAATTCTTTGAATCTCCTCTGAAGTTTCTGGACATGACCACAAAGGTTTTGTACAATGACAACTGTAAGGACTTGTTCAAGATGATGATTAAGCATGATGGGAAGTTTGATGTTTACTCTGTTAAGGATGAAGACAAAAGACAGAAACTTCTTCAAGTAGAGAAGGAGCAAGAAGGCAGCTATATAACTAAGTGGAGGGATGGGAGCTGTCACTTTGCTCACCCATCTGTGTATGAGAGTGTACTGAATGTCATCAATGAAATTGACCCCCTGTACTGCGTTCAGTATGCAACTCTCTCTGTTATTCGACAGAAGATGGTCATCTCCACATCTGATGAAGAAGAAAACAGCAGAGCTCTGTGTTACATCATCGTGAAGCCGATCCCTGTGGTACTGAAGGCGTTAGCCGGGCGATTCCAATATCAGATATTCAGGGGAAACTACTCTGTATTTAAACACAGACTTTGTCAGAGTAGAGAATTCTGTGAAGCCCTTGTCTCCTGCTGTGTCCACACAGATGAAAAAGAGGTAAACTGTGATGAATTGTACATGTGTATCTATCATCTCCATTCTTAAGATGTTGGTAAATCTTGGAATAGTTCAGCAAGTTCATTTGACATAAATGTCAACATTGTGGGAGCTGTATTCAGATAAGCTATTACAGGTTACAATGCTCCACTAGGGTAGACAAGGGCGGTGAAGATTAAAGGGTTCTATGTCATCTTATATTATAAATATTAAAGTGATCATTTGCGGCAGGGGATCAAGTTCACTTTAGTCAGAATGACTTATTTATTATGGTCACACATTAGTCACGTGTACTGCCGTAATGGTTGAATAATGGCATTGCTATCAAGATGTTACACTGTCGGCCAAAGAAACACCTACCATATATCTTATCAGATTTCGTAACAAATATAATGAACATTGTAGCATTATGAAGCTGCACCACTTCTGCATGATAAATAGAGAATCTCACCCAAGTGTCCTCTGATATCAAATATATCAATACGAGTTGATAAAAGTTACAAATTTTACTTTTATCAACGAGTGTTGATATATTTGATATCAGAAGACACGAGGGTGAGATTATATTTATCATCCAAAATCATTCTTATTACGTTTAAGTGAAAATAGTGTACATCTCTGAGCACATCTCTGCCATTTTACTTCCAGCGCGGTGAGGTCATAGCATTGTGACATCATCATGTTTATTACGTCATAGCATTGTGACGTAATTACTCGATGATGTAAAAGCATTGTGATGTCATGTAGTTGACGGCGACAGGGCATTGTGCAAATCTACTGCCAAAAATATATCTCCTAGGAGATATCGCTTGATCTCACACAAGCGATATCTCCTGTGGAACACAGTTTTGGATGATAAATCTAAATTTCAGAAATTGTCAATTTACAAAAAAAAAGATAAGAAAACATTTTTATAAAACAGATTTTCATACAACCACGAGCAACACTAAAGGCACACATTTGCATTAAATTGGTTACAGTGCGCAAGTGAATCAAACGGAAAAAGAAATATTAATTGGAAGTGATCTTCATGAATGGTATCGATTCAAATCACATGTTTTCCAAGATTTTCACAGGATTTTCATATTAATTATTGTTTCAGCATTACGTGAAGACTAGCATTAATTATATATATATATATATATATATATATATATATATATATAAATCAGAATTATTATTTTTTCATTTCAAGGTAACTTAAGTATACCTTTCTTTTGGCCGACAGTGATTGATTTATTTTACCTCAGAATGTTTTTCGAAATGTAACTTGTCATCACGTTGTCCATAATTACTTCTGTGTCTAAGTGATGAAGTTAATGCTAAACTTGTAGATATAATGCCTTAATTACACTAATTGGCAATTGATTTCTCGTGAAATAAAAGTGAATGTGCAAAAAAAACAAGTATTGATTCATCAACCATAAAGAGTATTTATAAAATCACGAATTAAATAAAACACATGTTCTGGTAGTCAAGGCTAAATAAACATTAAAAACATTGTTTAGGATGTTACTAGAGGATAGCCAAGCACATTATCAATCAAAGGGTGGATTATCATAACGTTCCTTATGCAGATATAGAGATACAGCTCTTTATTGGCAATTTCATCTACATTAACTTTTTCCACTTTCATATTTAGTTGTAGAGCAAAACAAAATTTGTATCTAAAAAACATTCACATAATTTAAGGTAACCAAATAAACATAACACGTTTAAATGTGCTTGCAAACAAATCCTAAGTTTAAAGAGCCCATTGGGAAATTCTTTATCCATACTTTTTAGCTCATCAGGCTTGAAAGGCCTGATGGGCTTATGGCATGGGATGGGGTCCGTCCGTCCGTCCGTAAACTTTTCACTTTTTCGACTTCTTTTCCAGAACCAATGACTCCAGAGAGCTGAAATTTTATGTATAGACTCCTTGGCTGAAGGGGGATACTAAATTGTAAATTTGCTGACCCTGTGACCCCAAATGTGGGTCACAAAGTCAATGACCTCAAATTCGATTTTCATCTTTTCCCAATGGCTCTAGCGAGTTGAAATTTTATGTCCAGACTCCTTGGCTGTAAGGGATTCTAAATTGTAAATTTGGTGAGTAGTGACCCCAATTATGGGTCACAGGGATCATAACCTAAAAGCCTATTTCAGTTTACACCATCTTTCTGAGATTTTATGTGCACTTCAGCAAATTAGTAGGTAAGGGAGGTAATCCCAAAGAAAACACCTGAGGGAAAGGCATTTCATCTTTCTGATGTGAGAGTTCTAACATGTGCTTTGAGAATATAATATGTCTGATGAAAAAGTTATGTTGAGAATTAAAAATTGGCGGTCTAACACAAATTATAAGTCATATTTTATCTTTGTCTCACAATTCACATATGAGTAATTATTTATATTTTGCAAGTGAATTGCTGATAAAGGTTCACAAGTCTTAAAGTATTCTAAAGACTTAATACAGAATGTTTTATAAAATCTAATATAATGTTCTTTAAAATTTAAGAGTAAATAATGGAGTTTTTTAATATCTCATGATATTGTGTAATTAATTTGAGAATTAATTAATTAATTAATGATAATTTCCAGTCAGAGTCAATTTGGTATACCGTATTTATATCATAGTTTATACTTTATAACTGATTTAATTTTCTATTAACTTTGCAGTTAATTTTATTCAAAAGGATCAAGAAATAAGATAAATGTCTACATTATGGACATGTTTAATGTGAATCTATTTGAAATGAAAACTATATTGAATACCCTTTGAAGGAATAACTTGAAGAGGAATTAAAAATGTGTTATTTTACATGAGATATGTGAACTGAATATGACTGGTGATGACTGGTGATAGCATAGGACTATAAAAGAAGTAGCTATATGAGATTGTGAAAACACACCTATTTTCATCTTCTTCTCCAGTACAGAAAAATAATTAATTGTAGTAAAAACAACATCTAACATATACATTTTACTGGCTGTGAGTCCAGTGTCTGCATGTTATGTAATTGCATTGTGTTGACCTGGGGGTGACCACTCCCTGGCAGAAGGATGAACACTGGTAATAACACAGAGGTTTCAGGTTACTTCAAATTACTGTGCAGCGCTGTGTTATAGACTGTGTGTGAGACTGCTTTAGTCTTCAACTGACTCTAAAAAAAGAATTTATTCATAGAATATCACCATTTTATCAAACATTGAAAAGGAGCCTATAAGAAATGTTGAAAAAGAATTTACTATCATATGTTCGGACAAGGTCTCACTTGTTGTAATCCAAACATACAATATTCGTGTTGATGGGCTGTCTAGATATAAGGGGGCATTAACTCTAGGCAGAAGAAATCCAAAGTCCTTGAAACAGTTATGCACACATTTATTTGCAGGAACAATTATAACAACATATAGTAACAAGTACAACTTGTAGATAACAGCTGATGCTTCCAGGGGCTATATATCCAAACAGAGTTTCACCCCTGGAGCTGAGATAGTCCTATTGCTGAGTTCAGAACTTACTGATTAAAGACATGTCAGAATCTGATGCTCGAGCTCCAAAAGCGAATCTACTTTCTCTGATGTCCCATCAGTTTATATAGCCAAAGAGATGGTTATGCCTCATTGACCCCAGGAATAATTAAGTTGACAGTAAATAAATATAGTAGACGGTTCGTTGTTCTATTAGATTGGCATGTCTGGTTAAGTAAAAGATTAGCCAGGTTAAAGGAATCAAAGTGTCTAAATGGATTATCTTAATTGTGCCTAAGGGTTTATAACGCTTGTCTAAAGATCAACAATGGTAAAATGTCTGCTAATAAGTTACAGATTATATCTATGACTGAATGTAATGTTCAAAGTATATTCTGACTATGGGAAGATGCATAATACTTGAGTACTTATACAGAATATGAGTACATCTAAAGAACTAAACTAATATCTTCCTTTATACAAATTTCTAAAGTAATGTTGTAATTTTTAGCCTATGATATTACTAAAAAAAATGGGATTTTCAAAAACTGAGGCTCCTATTCATTATGTAATAAATGTTGATATTTCCAGAATGCAATTAAGAATTAAAACAATATAATGCAAAGGTCTATGATATTTATAATGAATGTGGATTAATGTGTAACCAATTTTGATAATAAAAAAATTGATGACTTGGCAATGTCTTATAATTAGCAGGGGTCGTGACCTAAAAAGATTTTTTTCATTTTCTTCTACAGCCCCAGGCCATTATTGCAATAGCTGACAGGGGTGAATTGTACGCAAATAATTGTATATTCATTATTATATAATGTGTGTACGATATTAAAAAATAGTATGATCTCTCCACCACATTATTATATGTTTGATACCAGCAATTTATTTCCAAGCTACAAAACAAACACTTGCACATATATTACACGAAAAACATCTTTGGCATTTATAAGCTGTGCATATATTGTGATACTAACATTTTATAACAAATAACATGTTTCTGTGCAACTTTGTGTTGTTCTTTCAACACATATATATAGCAGATTGGCAAAGTTATGGTAACAAAATATTTTAAAACTGCTTTAATCGTTTCATTACCTAGATTCTTATTACTACATTCCATTATCTGACCATTGCTATAAAGCCCACTCCATAACATACCCCACTTATTATCTCCTGATGAGCTACAGAGGCCATGGCTCTATTTTTTCAGAATCAATTCAATTAGCACATCCATTCATTTAACACATGTTAAAGCCCTTAAGTACATGTGGTTTGTTTTTCAGGATGATTCAAAGCAATTCATCAACCAACCGGGAGAATATGGAAAAACCATGTTGTTGACAGCTCTGATGAGTAGACACTTGACTGCTGTACAGACTTTAGTGAAGGCTGGAGCTGATGTGAACATACAGGACGAGAGTGGGAGAACAGCAGTACATTATCTCTGTCAGCTCAAGACCTCTACTGCTGCTACTGTTGCTGCTGCTACTACTGCTGCTACTGTTGGTGATGATGATCAGCACAACGTGAACATGGACACTATACAAGAGATCATCATTGAAGGGAGAGGGGACGTTAACATCCCTGATGAGAATGGGAAGACACCGTTACACTTTCTGTGTCACTCATTTGCTCCTACTCCTGTCGCTGATGATGCTGATGATGATAATGGTGCAGATGGTGATGATGATGATGAAGATGATGATGGTGAAGATGATGATGATGATGGTGAGGATGATGATGATGATGGTGAGGATGATGATTATGATGATGATGGTGATGGTGGTGATGATGACGAGCACCGTGTGGATATGTACACTATACGAAAAATCATCACTGCAAGAGGAGGGGACATTAATATGTGTGATCAGTATGGACAGACACCTCTTCACTATATCTTCAAATGTCGAACATTTACTACAGAAGAAATTAAGTGGATTATCACTGAGGGTAAAGGTGATCTGAGCAAATGTGAGCAGAATAAGAATACCCCACTGCACTATTTATGTGCATACTCTGGCCTTCAACTGGACTCTGTTGATCTAGTGATCAGGGAAGGGAAAGGTGACTTCAATAAAGCTGATGAGCATGGTACCACACCTTTTCACCATTTATGTGGTAACGTGCAGGTTGATGTTAATGTAATCCGCCAAATAGTCAACACAGCAACGGGAGACATCAACACACAGGATCACAATGGAGTAACACCACTCCATGTTCTGTGTAAGAGATCACATCAGATAAAGGGTATTCTGACATTGATCCATCAGGGAGACAAGGCCGACATGTACGGAAACACACCACTTCACTTCATATGTAGGAGGCGAGGAATCAATGCTGATGAAATACAACAGCAGTTGAAGCAGATCCCTGAAACAAACAGGAAGAAACAAAATGATCTAGGACATGCACCCTTGGACTACCTCACTGACCAAGGTAATATTAATGGTTTGAGAGCTTACATATAACCATGGACAGCCATATATATATATATATATATATGCTTTTCCAAAACTCATCTTACAAAACATTATTTCATGGAGAGTTTCTTCACTATTAAAATCATCATCATGTTGTGCATTGCCCTCAGAGGCCATTAAATACATGTGATTTACCAAAACTTTGATCATCCTGATATAACAAATGGACGATTTGTTATTGACAATGCTGAATATATAAGAATTAGTAAATTTGTTGTTCCATTTAGGCAAATAGTAATTTGTATGTTTTCCTGTATGTTTAGAATCATTGATTAAGACATTGTATTTAGGCCCCAAATCAAAACGAAGCATGGTCTTATTTTCATGAATTATATGGTCATATAGAGTTCTGCGCTTTTGATAGTGCCACGAGAATGGTACACACACAAAATGTGATACTCATTTCAATATTTTAAATAGCAAACGTATATAGAGATTATTACCTGAGGAAGTGTGTCATATGAATTTTACGAAACGAGTGTGAATGTTTGTATTGCCCGAGCGAGAGCGAGGGCTATACACAAATTTTCACGAGTTTCGTAAAATTCATATGGCACACTGTCGAGTGTACTAATTTCTTTATTACCCATTCTGTTCGGTTTCATTTGCGTAAAGATAGGCAGGAAACAGCCCTATTCTCTTGCGACGGCAAGCTATAGTGGCGTCACGAACAATCGTTTTATGACGTCACAGACGACACAATACGGAAAGTCGCGGTGAAAAATGGTTGCTAGGCAAACGAGATATGTGTACATGTGCTCATATCAATAATATTAACTCGGTTATTTTCAACCATGTGGGTAATAAACTTACATATTAGCACTCTGAGCTATAATGAGTTAAATCAATCACAATATTATATATTGGCAAGGCGTTTTAAAACTCATTCTCTTTATGGTTTAAATTTACAATATTTCTGACCTTACTGTATTGTTTGTCAGATGACAGTCTCCCCTGGAGAGACGGGATGGTGGAGAGGTCCTCTGATGACCTGGTGATGTGCAGTCTGAATCAAGGGGACAAGTGGATCTTTGTGCTAGGTAAATATAATGTAGTATTTACCATCATTCTCATCAGAATCTGATATTCATCCACAATTCTCCCATCATTAGCAACACATGTGTTACCCTGTATTGTACTGGATTGAAGTCTTGTCGTATGGTAAATCCAACCTCGTGTCATGTTTTGGATATGTTTACGTTACTGTAGATGTAAATACTTGTAGAGGCTGTTTCATTCTGATGCTTTAAGTTATATCCATGTATACCTCTTGGGTATTTGTAACATATAGCGAAACACATGGTGATTAAGTTAGCTTAGTTCATGGGCAGACATACAGATACATTCAGATACCTCCCATTTATCTTTTTTTATAGAAGAGGAATTTATACTTCTTGAGGTCATATGCAATATAAAGTGAAACCTATGGTCATTAAACTAGCCTCGTTCGTGGGCAATGCATTGACAGAAAGATGCATTCAAAATACATTAACAACAAAAACATTATACGTTTTGATCTGATAGTTGAGTGACGTTGGGGTCGAGTGTTGATCAAAACGTTAACCTGATGCCCTTGAAGGGTCGATAGGCACAAAGACAAATGTTGAGGATGTTAGGATAGGTATGTAAGAGAGTTATACCTGTTGGGGATGTAAGGGTTACCTGTGCGTATGTGACTGGGATGTATTATGTTTATTTGAACTGGTCAGGAAATAGCAATCATGTTGGTTATATATTTACGATTTAAGAAATTATCAACAGTAACTTAATATTCGTGTCATATATAACATATGCGCATATGACTGCGGATGTTACTTATTTAAGGTATAAGGTCTCATTTTAAGGCTTTTAGTTTGTCCAGCAGTTGGGGATGTAAGGGTTACATGTGCGTGTGTGACTAGGATGTATTATGTTTATTTGAAATGGTCAGGAAGTACATACATACATACATATAAACATTTGTATAGCGCCAATATCAAGCTAAGCTCAGCTGCTCAAAGGCGCTCTGTTTGCCCCCGATCATTGGATGTCACTGTTTAACGACACTCTTTGTCAATCTCAGCTCCATTTGGAGTATGCAACTTTTGCAGCCACTAGGCGCACCAAGTTAAATCACCATGCTCATCCTTACAAAGTACCCATTCATAGCTGGCAAGTAGCAGTCATGTTGGTTATATCTTTACAATTTAAGAAATTATCAACAGTAAATTAATATTCGTGTCATATATAACATATGCGCATATGACTGCGGATGTTACGAATTTAAGGTATAAGGTCTCATTTTAAGGCTTTTAGTTTGTCCAGCAGGGAAACCTGTATACCCCTATAGAGCACTTGAGGCTAAGCCTTTGTCTATAGTCCAAGGAAACGGAAACATGGCCACATTGTCAACAGAGTAAAAAACGAAATACTGCTGCTGGAGAAAGATATTCAAAATGACTTACGTTTTAAAAAAACGTACTCATAATTTCATTCGTCAGAAACATATTTATTTTTTTAGGATTAGATAGATATAAATATTCTGTATATAGATAATTTCATTTTGAATTGCTTGACCCATCATTACTGTACGACGTCATAAAACAAAAATATAATTTAATGATCTTTTTACTCTCCTATCTCGCCAGATTGAAAACTGCGATTTTTAAAGGGTTTTCTTCTTCAGAAAGTTGAACAGATAATGGTTTCACAAACATAATTGTTTTGGAGACATGATGTAACGTTGTTTCGGTCGTATTTACCACTCCTTGGTTAAAATAAATATGTTTTGGTTTTTTTCACTTTGTCATATATAAAACGAAAACTGGTGGGGCCAATTTTTAGTTCTGAACACCTTTCAATAAATCCAGGGTGGGAAATGAATCGGCGTTGCTTAACAGATCCGTAAAGAATCGTTTTAGAACTATTTAGTGATCGAGGAGGACTGTTTTTTTGGCAATTGATAACATTTATTTTGTGAGATATCTTTATTTCCGTTAGAAAACATGATACAGCCTCTTTGATAGCTAGATCGTTCTGTTGCTAGTTTCGTAGTTTTTGCCATGATATCATGCGTTCGAATATCGCTAGGGGCTCGGCAACTTTGTCTGCTGTAGATAACAGTTTTAATGAAGACTGGTACCAAATTTGAAGACTCTAGGTACAGCGGTTCATGAGATATCACGCTAACAGGCGAACGGAGCTGAATACTATATCCCCGATCTGCGCTACCCGGTGGAGGTTGAGGAGTGGATATGGCTGGTATCTATTTATAGCCTTAGGGACTAAAGATCAAGATGCCACCGATGTTATTTCTAAATGCCTTTAGAACGGAGAGTAGATTGTCAGTATGCAGGTCATTCCAAAACATTAACTTGTTATAGCAAACTTGGGTTATTCTTACTTGGTTTTTTTTTACGAATGCTTCATATGATTTGTGACTTTTTTAGGGGGGGGGGGGCAATATCTTGTTGACATGACTGAAATATATAACTAGAACTGAGTTTACAATATACTACATGGAGTCATTAGCTGACGGTTATTTTGAAACGGTCTTTGAAAATATGCAATTTGATTCTCAGATTCTCAAATCTCTCACTGTTTCACGCTTATCTCATTCATACATTTACAACACGGATAAACACCCATACACGTCCATTTCAGAATCATTTCGATCAACACGAATCTTGCATCGACCTCATACCTTTCCAACACAACACTTGCTTCACAACACTACAGATTCATTCAACACGAACAAGTAACTCATTTACATACTCATACCATCAACTATCCTATTGCTAACTAATACTTACTACAAGAAAATTATTCCGTATGCCAAATTACTAATTCACTAATTATACTCTACTAGATCAAATTATCATTACATTATCTCAAAACACTTCACTTCCACAAAAGATGCAAATGATGCAAACTTTGTAACTTTGGAACAAATTTAAAAACCTGCGATCGGGTTCTGCTCATGTCGTACACACGGAGGTCACACGAGTGTCAAGGCTGAGTCTTCATGCAACCTAGTACAACTCTTAGTCCTGATACACGTACTGGTACACGCACACTAGTACAGGGAGCTTTACTTACAGGTGGCAACCGGCTCGGGTCTTCCTAGGGTACAACACATGACGTACTCACGCCAAAACACGACCTTGCCAAGGTCACTCCCGGGGATACCGTCCACTCAGTCCCAACACTGCTAAACTATGTCGTCGTCACGACACCACTGGGTTCTCCGTTCTCAGTATGCCATATATAACGTCTCTGATGACGTCACTACCGCTACCCGTCTCCAGCGCCAGTACATCTTTGTACCCGTTAGTACTCGTTAGTATCCGTTTGTACCGCTTTGCTGTAACATGAAGTGAATCATAGCTTGTCATTTAGAACTAAACATGATAACGCAATTTATCCATATGATCAATCTAACTACCATAAGTAAACTCTATAACATACACTATTCAAAACACTGCAAAACATATACATGCTTATTACTACACACAGTAGGGATGACAGCAGTTTTTCAACCAAACTATTCAATTTCAAAAACCCGTCAGAAATAAGATAATGAGGATCAGAAAACAAACTTTATTTAAAACAAGAAGACATAGTTATCAACATCCCCCGCCAGACCCAAGAAATTGGAACAAGGGCAATAAATCGAGAATAATTGTGCATTACTCATTTTCATTCCATCAAGGTATGTATGCCCTCAAACAACACACCAAATTTGGATATCCTATCTAAAACAGTGTCTGAGATAAGCTGTCCCCTTTGTAGATACCATTAACAAAGTCCAAAAATACGGAACACGTTCAATAACCATGGGAAAAAATACTTGCACGCTTCTCATTTTCGAACTCCATCAAGGTATTTATGCCCTCAAGCAACACACCAAATTTGGTAATCCTATCTTAAAAAGTTTGAGAAAAGCTGTCTCCTTCATCTCGAACGGACGGACACACGGAAACACTGACGGACGGACGGACGGAGCCCAAACCTATATCCCTCTTCCACTTAGTGGCCGGGGATAAAAATCCATTTACAAATTCGTAGGACCCGCTCAAAATGGCGTTGCTTTGTGTTGATCGTGACGTCACTGTCATCCCTACACACGGGTCTACATTGCATAAACTATTCATAAATATACACCAGCACAATGTAAATACATATTTTAGTCATGAAATTACAAAATCATAAAATTAGGGCAGTCTACACCCATCATACAATTACCGAGCAATCACATACAGTTCAATACACATAGTCCTGTCCACAGCTCAGAAAAGCGTTATCAATGAAGTTCAGCAACAACGGGCGTGGCGTGATTACCCGCCTCATTGCTAGATCAACTGAGAGTTTGAAGGGGGATTCCTTGCCCCACACTGAGACATGAGTTGAGAGGCTCATGGGGTCACCTTGGGCAAAAGACTTTATTCGAAATGTACCTCTGTTCACTCAGCAGTACAATTGAGTACCTGGTTTGGAAGTGAAGTCAATGTGACAGATGACATTCAAGCGCCTTAATTGGTAGCGAGGTTGCATACTCCAAAGGGGGTTGAGAATGAAACAGGAAAGATGTTGGTCCTTTTACCAGGGTACTAATGTGTGTAGCGCTTTGAACATGAACCTTTGTGTTGTGGATATAGTGCGATAGAAGAATCCTCATTATTATTACAAGCATACACTATATAAGCACACAACACCTTTCAACATCATACTCACATTCCCTGTAAGGAAAAACAGTTACACATCCTAGAATTTTGCTTCGGATCAAGAGGTCGAAGTTTGAATCCCGCTAGCGGCTCTGCAACAAACTGTTGAGAACTTTCCACATGCAGTAAGGTTACTGTGCAATACTACTTAAGAAATAAAGTTCGCTTTACCCCAATGTGTTTTGTAATAAAGTTTAGTTTTGCCCTGAACTATTATTATACCCCCGCTATGAAGTAGTCGGGGGTATATAGCGGTCAGCACGTCCGTGCGTCCGTGCATCCGTGCGTCGGGTTTTTGTTCCGCTCATAATTCTGAAACCAGTTGCTCAAATTTTACGAAACTTGATATGTACAATCACCACGATGTGTAAATCTGCCTTTTGTATGTTTCATAACATCATTTGCATAATTTATGCAACTTTCCTCCGTTTTTCGACTTTGCCATTCACAGTTTTTGTTCCGCTCATAATTCTGAAACCAGGTGCTCAAATTTTACGAAACTTGATATGTACAATCACCATGATGAGTACATCTGCCTTTTGAATGTTTCATAACCTCATTTGCATAATTTATGCAAATTTTCTCCGTTTTTCATCTTCGCCATTCACACTTTTAGTTCCACTCATAACTCAGACACAAATTGTTCAAATGTTATGAAACAACTGATGTGTACATCTGTCATTTTTATATTTCACACCCTCATTTGCATATTTGTATGTTTCATACCCTCATTTGCATATTTAATGCCATTTTTCTAATTTTTCGACTTATACTTCTAAAACATGCTTACAAGTGTAAACTTACTCTGCTTTAATAATACTTATATATAATGGTCTGTTCATACAAAAGTTTAAACTTTGATGCCCTTTTGATGCCTATTTTCAAACCTTTCTCTTTGACAAATGTTAAAAGCGGGGGTATCAGGAGTGAGCTGTGCTCACTAATTCTCTTGTAGTTAAAGCACGAGTACGTAATAATTGTTCAGGGCAAAACTATACTTTATTACAAACATATTGGGGTACAGCGAACATTATTATGCCAACGAATCGGAGATTCCGGGGGGGAAATTGTTTTTCACCTGTCCGTCTGTGTGTTTGTCCACAAAAACTTTAACCTTGGCCATAACTTTGGATTGCTCAGAGCTACGGCTTTCATACTTGGCATGTGCATACCTTGTGATGAGATCTTTCAGATGAGGTCATATATTTTACCTTGACCTTGCCGCAGTTGACATTTTCAGAAAACTTTAACCTTGGCCATAACTTTGGATTGCTCAGAGCTAGGGCTTTCATACTTGGCATGTGCATACCTTGTGATGAGACCTTCATATTAGGTCATCATATTTGACCTTGTGACCTTGACCTTGCCGCAATGGACATCTTCAGAAAACTTTAACCGTTGCCAAAACTTTGGTATATCCGGGGGCATCCGTGTTTAACAAACACACCTTGTTTCTTTTCTAAGATGCCAAATGATCAGATACAGGTAACATTCTGCTTCTAATAATTTGGAAATAAAATTATTGTTTACATTCTTTATATTAATAATCCATGAACAGGGCCAACGGATGGCTATTCCACGTGTAAAACCCACCCCCTAAAATAGACTAAGATCACGTGACTAACATTCTAAAAAGAATTGTGGGTAGAGCTGGATCAAGTCTAAGCGTGATGGCGGAACGTAATTTGTCTAATTCAAATGTTTGCTGCTGTCATAAAAGTTGATGTTCATTGTCCCACCGCTAATTTTGACCGACTGCAGAAGTTGCAAACCATGGAAAGGAGTACACGCTTTATTGCTTGCGATGTAAGAGTTCCGACGGCTGAGGCGAATCGACGTTACGTTACCATGGGCACACTTGATCACGAGGGAGCGGTGTGGAACAGCGGGAATATCATTTGATTGATACGTCATCAAAAAAAAAGCCTTTATTGTCTGATAAAGTACTTTGTTTTCGATTGCTCTAACCGCTAGGCATCTTAGAACCTGCATTTCATAGGTACCACCCACTGTTCACTAGTTCCAGCCGATGCTCACAGGTTTCATCGCAATACATTGTTGTAATAATACTAGCGCCGTGATATAAGTGAAATATTCTTGAAAGCTGTGTTAAACCCCAAATCAACTCACCTCACCTCACCAGCTCTACACAAGTGTTGGGAAACTTTAAAACATGTGTTTCTGAATATTCTATCAACATCTAATTTTATGATTACAAAGTTGTAAAATTCGTATATGTAATATACAGCACTTTTTCTCACGTAACGCACAAACACAAACTAGTCTACAACCCTTTAGAAACTTTCCGTTAAATGTAGGTCTCGATTGTATACTTCTCAGAATAATAATGATGTCTGTCCTTATACCAGGGTAAAGATGTTGTTATGCTACGAGCAGGTATTAGTTCCTGAATATTGCACTATATAAATATCTTCACTTATGATGAACATTATCACCAGCGAAGCATTGTCTAAATCTCACACCAGCATGAATTCCACAGTGCTGTTGTTAACAATGAATTTTTCTAACGTAATTCGAAGCTCGCTCGCTGTCGTTGTACGCACTGTCAGCATCCGACAAAAAGAGTCCCATGGTAAAACAGTCATGGTAGAATGGAGATAAACCAACTGTGTTTGAAAATCAGAGACATGTTATACTGGATTGATAGGAAGTGAACCATAACATGTCTAGTATTATTTCATTTCTGATAAAAAGATTGTAGAAACTGTAAACCCTGTAAAAAGTGTGTGATACTGCCGATTGAAATGTTATTTTGCTTGACCGGGTCTATTTTGTTGTTTTCAACAAAACAAAATGTCGCTGAGCATACTCAGCTGAGTTTGATTTTGAACTCAATTGAGCACAGACTCAAGACGTCTTATAACCTCAAAATTTGAGTCGATCTCAACTCAGTTGAGCACAGAGTTGAGTTGAGTTGAGTACGGAGTTTTATAACCTCGGGGCCAGTATAACATGTCTCTGATTTTCAAACACAGTAGGTTAAATTATCTCTAAATTGAAAGGGAAAATTGCAAATGTGCATTTTACAAATATCAAAAGTCTGCATTAGAAGTATTGTTTGGTGTTGCCCAAAAGTTTTCTGTTCATTAGATACAGTTTCGAAGTTTGAGCAAATAATTCCTACCAGATGTCTTATTTTACGTCATTGAACGTTACAGTTGATGAACCATATACATCAATTATTATATATTATCGAATAGTATTAAAACAGATTTAAATTGGTCAAAATGGTTTAATTTCTAAAACTTTGCTTGATGTTTGTTAACTCCCTAGAATGGCCTACCATTTGTATAGTACGAAATGTATCACTGTTAACATCAAATATAAAAAAACCCATCAGATGTAGTTTATAAAAAAATATCATTCTTTGGATTCGAACCTGTACTACGAAAATAAACATAATAGAAACCCTTCAATTGGTCAAAATTGTTTAGTTTCTAAAACTTTGTTTGATTTTTGTTAACCATTTTATTTTAAGCTTTGTATCTTACGTATTACTTTTTGACATCAAATATAAGAAAAAACCTAAGGTGTAATTTTAAAAAAATATATCATTCGCGGGATTCGAACCTGTATTACGAAAATAAACATGATAGAAACTCTTCAAGGTAACCACTAGACCATATGACTCATCTCCAACACATGTAACAATCTTCGTCCTTCTTATAGCTATGTTGAACAATGTACAAGGCCCAGGTGGTGCCAGTGTATTCGTATGGTGACGTTATTTCCATAGACTTGCATGTTATGATAATTTAGTGCATGAAATTCTGATTGGAATAATGTTAAACTTTTTAATTTGATTGGAAATCACATCAGTTTGAAGTACATAGTTTAAATTAACTTTTCGGAAGACAATATAACTAATGTCATCAGAAAACGTTTCCCATAGATCGCCATGTTTTCACAAATAGGTATATGTTGGACAAATTACTGTCATTCCCTAAACAAACAATAGAACATTAAATATACATAATGAGGTTGTAGCCAAGATGATTCCTTATCAACTTTATAAATATGTATAGGATCGGACTATACATAGTATCTAAAAAAAATATTTATCCGAGACTAAATCAACGTGCAAGTCTATGGAAATAAAGTCACTGGACGAATATAAATAGCACGAGTGCTACTCTACTTATAATTGAAATAATAGAGCCATACTAAATAAACTTATAATTGGAAAAATAGAGCCATGGGCTATGTAGGTCAGAATTACTTCACTGAAAAGTAGATGGTAATAGGTTTTTAGGTCGTGACTCCTGTGACCCACATTTGGGGTCACAGTTTCACCAAATCTACAAGAATCCCCATTGGCCAAGGAGGAGTATGTACACAACATTTCAGCTTTCTAGAGCGTTTCGTACTTGAGAAGAAGATGAAAATAGGTCTGACGGACGGAGGCCATGCCATGCCATGCCATGCCATGCCATAAGCCTATCGGTTAAAATTACATTGCCTTCACTAACTATATTTGAAGACGAAAAATATTGGATGTACCATGCATTTTACGTTTCCTATTATGCAGATAGATAAGCCGACAACTAGCTAGATCAGCATCAGAAATAAAAAAATGAGTAAAAAAACGTTAACATTTCCGAATTTTCGTTTAAAATCATTTCATAGGTTGTGGCAACATAAGCATCAATAAAAGGTTTGTTATATGGTATGTCTTCGCCCATGCCACTGCACGTAACGTTACACACTTTATATTAAGATAAGATCATTCTTTATTATCTCGAGGGAAATTTACATTACATCTAATACAGTTCTCCAGCATAAAAACATAAGAAAACATAACGTAATATACGATGGGATGTTTTATTGCACCGAAAATGGTTTATCATACAAAACTATGTTCCACAGGAGATAGCAATATCTCCTTGGAAATATCGTTTTGGCAGTAGATTTTGCACAATGCCCTGTCACCGTAGAGTACTGACATCACAATGCTATGAAGTCATAAACATGATGACGTCACAATGCTATGGCAAATTAAATGGCAGGGCCCATTTCACTAAGGTGATCATAAGTCACTACGTGTGTTATCTTAGCGCAATGTTAAAGAATGGGAGTTAAGGTTAACCTTAGTTAAGGTGTGAAGGGAGTCACTGATCTGAGCTGAGAGATATACACTATACTTACATTGAAACGCTATAAGAATGATTTTGGATAATAAAAAAGAGTCAAACCCTCGTGTCTTCTGATATCCAATATATCAACACTTGTTGATAAAATGAAATATATCATCGGCAGGCCTCGAGTATTTGTCACTTTTATCAACTCGTGTTGATATATTTGATATCAGAATTTCTTAGATAAAAGATACCCACGGCAATAAAACACAGGCGGTCAGTGGGGCCGACAGCGTGCTTTATGAGACAATAAAACATGCTCGTGATTTTAGACGTCAGTTAGACGGTCGCTTAGCAAATGACGTCATATTTTAAGTCACTTTGACTGTTCAATGCTTGTGAATAAGTTCTATGACGGGAGGCAATAACATTTTTAAAATATAGTTTATACAAACCACATAATATCTCCATGTTTTTATATAAAAGCGAGTAACTGTTTAAAGGCATCTCATATATAAGAAAAAGAAGACTCGTTGTCGTGCTTTATCGTAGAATAAAACATAGCAGGGGGCATAAAACACTCAGGGCTGCGCCCTTCAACTCGTCTTGTATTTCTTAAATAATATGTTATGATCACAACAAGTTGGTTTATATGTTTAATGTAACTTAGGCAATCACTTTGAGTTATCTGCTGTCGGCGTTATCTAGTTAAATCAATTCGAGAGGAGAACACTGAGTATAATGTGATACAATTTAACTCAAACCTAAAATTATTAGAAAACTAAAACTTATTCTTACCCAAGTGGGCAAAATAT